>UELU01141648.1:0-23679 GCA_900490025.1 Megastigmus dorsalis
GGGAAAGAAGAGGGGAAGAGGGTGAAAACCACTATTGGCTCTTCCCTTTGGCCTTTCACGAGAGCACCAATCCTTCGCCATCCATTTAAATGTTTCCACCCCAGCCACCCTCCTGACTGCCCCCTCACCCCACCCCTCCGCCCCCTTACAATCGCAGCCATGCTCTGCTCTCTCTACGACTTGTCCGACTCCTCTGCTGCGTTGCAGTCCAGTAGCTCGGCGCCGACTATACCACCACGGAGAGGGAGTTACCGAGAATTAACCCGTTCTCGATGAAATCGATCGATTGGAAATTTCCTCCTCATCTATCTCACTCTTTATCCGTCTCTCTTTTATGCACATCTTTTATTTTTCAGGTATGAACAATAAAAAATTTCTCAAAGGGCGTAGCAGGATAAGCATATGATATTCCAATTAAATCTGATCAAAAATGGTGTTTCTGTGCACCATTTTTAGCATCCTAGCTCTATTTTTAGGTTAGCCATGGCCAAAAATTTGACTTTCAGATTTTTTTGCATAATACAAAGTCGCTTACGACTTTAAAAAATGCATGATGTTGCACTTTAATCTGGGAAATAAACCAGTTAATTCAGTAGCTCCTTTTCAAAACCTGGTTTAAAAAAGATTCTAAAAATTTTGATGTTGCATATCTTTAAATTTTGGGGTGGAGGACACTACCCTAAAAAAATTTATATTAGACTGTTTACTACATTTTCATAAAAAATTATACTAGATAGCAAATTTGAAGTGCAACATGTATTAAAAAAATCATAAATGAATCGTGAATGTTTAAATGATTTTTTTTATGTATTAGAACACTTTCGGAGTTATTAAAAAATACATAAATTGGCTTACATATTGTTGTTTTATTAGTATGAATTTTTGAAAGCAGGTCTGGCAAGTAGAAAAATGGATGGAACATGAAAAAATCGTTTTAAAGCTGATTCCAGGCATTTTAACTCTGTCTCTTAATTTCAAAGCCTTATTAGGTCTTGAACATTGATTAAAACTGTTATTTTGGCAGCTGATTATCGAAAAATGAAAAATCCATATTTGAATTCAGGACCTACCAAACCCATCCAGAAACCATATTTTTAACGATGAGTAACTTAGTTTTTTTGTGTGTTTACCGTTATTTTGTTAGTTAATGAATTTTTCAAGTTCAAAATCAGAATACTATTTTCAATGACATGATGCATAAAATATTTTTTAATATATTTTATTTCGAGAAGATATAACCTATGTAATATAATACTGAATTATGATTTAATATTGTTACACCGATATTTAGACGCTTTAATAAATTATTATTATTTTTAAATTGCGATATTTCTCTGGTGAATCTTCATCCAACATTGTACTCATATTTTTTTAATTTATTTTTACATTTAATATTCAAAAATACTGCTATGCAATTCGTTTGTAATATATTAGCAATTTTGGTTTAATGTTGACTAAATGTTTCGGAGAAAAATATCTATATCTTCAAGATAATACAGAAACACAAAATGATTTATACCTATGTTCTCTAAAGATTTTATTAATATTTATTATCGTTGGACAATAGTTTTGTATAACCTTTCGCAAAAAATATTTACAATAGAGGAACAAAATTTAAGTAATACTTATGTAAAAATATTAGTTACTATATCTGAATGCATATCAGTAACCCTAAAGAATAATAAAGGATTATTGTATGGCCGAATCCATATAGAGCAAGGTGTGCGATTTTAGTAATATTTAGTTATGTTACTAAACCAAGTATTATCAAAAATTTTAGTAATATTTTCCTCATATCTAGTAAATAAGTATAACTAGCAATTCTAGTAAGTTTTTCGCTAATATTTAATAACATGCATTATATTAGCAATTATAGTAACATTTTGTGAATATTTAGTAACATTAAACATTTTAGTAATATTTAGTTTAGTAACATAACTAAATATTACTAAATGTGAATTCCGCACTACAAAAATCCTTTATTATACTTGAGGGTTCCTGATATATATCCAAACGTAGTAAATAAGACTTTTAATACAGTATTTTTTACTATATCTATATGTATGTTCTACATATATATATACTATATTATCTAGGTATAGTAAATATATTTTTAGTCCATTATTCGTTACATTTTAATACTCTATTCTAAATACTCTTTGCGAAAGATTATACACTAACTATAAATACTTATTAATAAATTCTTGACGGAACATATAAGGCATTAAAAAGGAATAACGTACTGCATTTCTGTATTTAGTCTTCATGAATGAATATTGTAATGGTAAGAAGAGGGACATGAATACACTATCCGTAGTTATAATCCGTCTCACATGTAGCCGCTTGTATACACTCTCACATGAAAAATATTTTAAATTTCATGGCTAGAGTTGTTATATTGACAAATTTGATCTTGTGAAAATCTCATGATATATTCTATATACTCCACACGGCTATACACGGCATGCTTACAAACTATTTAAACTCTTATAAACAAGAAATGCTGCAGAAAGCTCAGTAAAAGTATTAAAGTTATTTCTTGTAGCAGCATTTTGAGTTTGACATTTGATATACAATAAGAAGGAACTAATCAAATCTGAATTTAGGTATGTGTGCGCGCGTACAAACCACAATTTATAGGTTTTGTTAAAACTAGCATGAAAATACATCCACTTCTTTAAATTGCACCAATTCTTAATAAATGAAAAAGTGAATTAATCATATCTGCGCAATGGTACGAATTTAAAAGAAAAAAAGTAGCTACGAAATTCCTTTTTTTCCATAATCCATTAAGAACAGAGAGTCCGTTGGAAATCCATTCAGCTATACCACGTGTTTTTTTTTTGAGCTCGCTCACTGTGCGCTCAAAAAGAATAATCAAGCTAATTACAATTAGCGTGATTAAAAAACGAAGATAAGAGAAACAGAAAAAATTGAAGCAATTTCACGAGCGAACGGACGGATGAGATCGCAACAAAAGCTCTCGCACGACAAATGGAGAGACATGAAACTCTTCCATGTGTGCACAAGGCTGCGGATATATATGTATATACGTATATAAGCATTGGTAGAAGCCGAGAAGAATGCAAAATTAGATGCTGCGGTAGAGGCTGCGGGCTCCGGATCTTTGTAATTAGTTCCATTTACGTGCCAGGAAACACGGCGTTTTCCCCCGGGACCGAACCGTGAGTTGAGAGAGAGAGCGAGAGAGAGAGAGAGAGAGAGAAGGAAAGAGAGCAAGAGAGAGAAAACGGGAGAGTTATAGATGTAGAGAGGCAGAGAGAGAGAGAAAGAACCGCAGCGTGAATAGCATAAGGACAGAAGAGGTGCTTTTGTAACCTATTACGTATCGATGATTGCACTGAGAGCGAGACACACGGCTGTTTTGCGATTCTATTAGTGATTCGGCGAGAAACGGTTAATTAACGAAAGTTGACATGAGATTTCTTTACAAATACTAGATTCCTAATTATAATGAATCGCAGTAATTATTGAATTTTTTTCTAAGTCTTCGAATATGCAATCGTTTTTTTACTAAAATTAAATCACGGAGATATTGCACGTAAAAGATTAGATTAGCTCTGGTCCAAATTACAAAAGATACAAATAAATAAAAGCTCTTTCTCTATAGTTTTCAAAATAGTCAGAGTACGTTTAAATTGCCTACAATGGAAAACCTACAATACTTTTTTCTACAGATATAAGTAATATTAGTATATAGATTATTGCACTAAAACAAACTTTAGTAACGCGATAAACCTGACCTTACTAGGCCAAAAAATGCTCATTCTACTGAAACATATATAATTTCAAGACTTCAATTGTAAAAAATTCTGCTTTTTGAATTCATATTAAACTGAGCACTCTTTAAACAATGATTAGGAATTAATTTTAGATAAATTAGAGGTACGTTAAATTATGTATTTGAAATAAGATAATTCTCTGATGGTTTGACGAATAAAGGAATTACGGCACACATAGAATTAACTAAAAATGTACAATTATTTCATATGATTTTAACCCTATTTGAATGTTAATTTACCGATTAGACAACAATACTATAAGCGTATAAACTACAAAATATTCAGTGCATATTTAAGAAGAGACAGGGAGCGTAGCATTACGATCACGGCCCTGGCTACTATATATCGGCGGAACGTGCGCACGTACACATGCCCGAGCTGGAAAGAGAGAAAGAGAGAGAGAGAGAGAGAGAGAGGGAGAAAGCGAGGCTGGTTTTAATTACCCCTTCCATTACGGCTAACGAAACCAACCCCGTTAGTGGATTCATTTAGTCACATTAGCGGAGCCTCCCACCACTTTTCCCACCATTTTCTCTTCCACCCACCCTATCTCGCCCTCAAAGTATACCGCACGAGCCCGCACATATCTACATTAACACACGCTCGAGTTTTTCTTTCATCTCCGTCTCTCGCTCGTAATGTATATATCTTCATTCGCGTATACGCCCTCGACTGGATCTAAAATATGCCATGACTTTGGAAATTTTCAGAGATAACATCCGGATGATATGCATATATGTGCGAATATTTGGAGCGTGTGCATTTATGTAGATTTAGTGAATATACGCAGATTAATTCAGGGACTAAAGCATGGATTGATGTATCTATTAAACGTTGATACTATACCTAGTTTAATACATTTCGGAAGTGATAAGAAATGCAATCGCTATGGGACATCCTGATTCGATGAACTTTACAAAACTAGCCTAAGAATTAGCTTAAGAAAATGCTTAATTGAGTGTTTAATTATTGAAGTTTTCATTTTTCATAGAATCTCAATGAGTACATCATTTTAAAAGAGGATGCATACTTTATATTTGTGAAATTGAATTTTTCGATTATCCTGCACGAGTCAAAATAATAATACTTAAGTATATAAACTCTCATAAGTATTTTTTAAGGTGAACTGTTTAAAACGCATATATCTACTTTAAAACCCTACGTGATGAGAGTAAAAGAATAAAATTATGTTAGAAAATGTCAAGAACAAGGGCAGAAAATAATGGATGCTTTAGGGGATCTCAAATATATTTTTTTATTTTTGACATATAACTAACATGGAAAGATTTCCGAAGATATTAATAACATAGACATATTATAATCATAGCAAAAAGTAAAATTTTAAGTTTGCAGATTAGGTTTATAATACAAAAGGAAACATGGAATTGGTGTGTTATAGCGTGATATTGACATATAATATTCAATAACTTTTTAAAACAGTCGTTAACGTACATTTTTTACATATTCTTATTTTTTGCAGTCTTAAATATGTATCTCTAATTTTTTTTTTTTAAAAATCGCGTATTTTATATGGAAGATATATTGAAATAATGCGTCTTAAAAAGAACAATTCTATAAGAGCCTATAATAAATTTTTATAGTTTTGAATTTTTTAATATTTTGAAACAGTTATACGTATAAAGTATATTATTATGAATTTTTTAACTAATTCGTTAGTTGTGTGAATAGTCGAAGGAGCCTCTTTAACCAATGTTAAGAAAAATAAAAAAGTAACGACTGCAGAAGCTTGCATTTAGTTTCGGATTACCTGCTAGACTCGTTAACAAGATAATAAGGACCTAACGTAACTAGATAAAAACAACAATCAGTAGCAGAATCGAAAATAGTACAACACAAACACGAAAGTGGCACAATGTGCCATAGGTGTGAGGTCAGTTTAGTTCAGTTATATAACTCCAACATCTTATGCTGACTTTCTATGCCATATAACTGTTAATATTTTAAAATACGTCCATAAATTAACATGCTTTTGACGTATTTCTTTGCAAGATGATAAACGCTTAGGCTTTCTTAAGAATTATAGATGAGAATAAAAATACAATAATTAATATAAATCTTATGGTAGGCTTTGTCATGTAATTATTACACGCACTAATTGACACTCTTACACTATACATTTGAATATTATGTTTTTTTAATTTTTCATGGCTAATTTAAAAACTAATTGCAAACATAAAATCATTGCAATTATCAGCAATTAAGTATTCAGGATTATCATATTGAATGAAGTAACCGAAATGCGGATTCCGATCTTTCAAAAGTTGAGCTAATCTAATAAGGGGATCGCATCTTAATCGAGGGTCGAGAATCTTGAGGTATTAGACACCAAGTAAGGTCTTATTTAAGTGTCACTTTAACTAACAAGTTCAATTGACATCATCAAGTGTTTTGGTATACTCTAATGATGATAATATTAACTCTTTGACATCTTACTTGCTGTGATATTCCTATCAAGTTCGATGTGAATTCTAATACTGCTTATCCCTCCTATGATCCAAAAGAAGCTCATTTGAATTATAACTAAGCATTTTCCAGCATATTAAAATTGTCTCACTTATTTGGATACAACTTTCAAAAGCTATCAGAAATATTTGCAATTTACCGAGCTGCAAATACATTTGAAATCAATCTATCTGATTCACTAAAACAAATCCAGTAAAATTGTCTAATGCAAACCAAAGGATGAAGAGAAGCAAAAGCAACAACACATACGAGCATCCTCGGGCAAAAACAAAAATGAAAGAGAGATCAGTGCTCCTCTGCCACTTCACTCGCAGTCAGGTTTTTCTGTTTTTCTTTTTTCCTCAGGGTTGACGAATAACGAAGAGCCAAGAAAGCGGCTAAAAGAAGGAAGAGCAACAAGACAATGCCGCGACTTTGCGAGCGTGGCGTTAATAACGATAATGATGAGTAAGACCGCAAGGCAGCTCTCGCGCCTGCCATTCTTTCCCGATGGACGGATGGCAAGTCACGTCTCCCTCGCGGTCGATTCCAAACTGACTTCGAAGAAAGCCGGGCGGAGGTGTCAGTGCGTGCCGATGGAAACTTCACGCTTTCGCACCTCCGTTGTGAGGGAAGGTAAGAAACGAGAGTGAGAGAGAAGAGAGAGATACTTAAGGGATGAAATGCCGGGGCCATTGTTGGGCGAGTATCGAAGTGTGAGCGAGCGAGGAATGCATTATGAGAATGGCAGGGATGCGTCTCACGATGGACTTAGCGCTTTCATTCTTGCCCCTTATTTACTTTTTTTTTGGCTCAGCTCTGGCACCTATGCTCAGGTTCGGCTAAGTAGGAATTCTGTATTTAAGAGGTGTTTTTGCGCTTCGTTAAAACATCGTGATGAAAATATGATTTAATAAGATTGCGCTCAAATAAATTTAATATATTTTGCAAAATAGAGAAAGGAATAACATTACTGTATATATTTATGTAATTGAAATGATTGTTAAAATCAACCTCCATGATAGTAGATTTAGGGTAGACCTGGGTAATCCCGGTCATTGGGTTATTCCGATCACCAATATTTTAAAGCAAATAATAATTTATGTGCCTCGATACCAGTTTTTTATATCAAAGTAAAAGTAAAATATTATACTTATATTGAGTTCTAGAATTATCTTATTTCAATCGATCGAATGATTTATACAAGATCTTATACAAGATAGTTTTCAGTGGTCTTTTATCTGAGAAATCATATTTATTAAATGAGATTTATAAATATTTTCTGGTACCAAACAATTTTTCCTTTGTTATTAGAATATTTATAAGATTTAAAAAGGAATATTGCACAAAATGTTGCGAATATGTTTAATCTTAATAATATTGAAATCGTCCGAGTAAGAATTTTATTCGAGTTTTTTAATCTTAATTTGAAAAACAACATTCTTTCATTTAATGAATAGATTTTGATCGGAGTTACCTCAACACTGATGGTAATTCAGGTCATTTTTAATTTACTTATATCAGCCTCAAATGTAATAAAATATTCCTTTGGAATCAAATAAAATTGCTGTACATGAAAATCTACAGCTAATTCTAATATACTCGAGTCTAGCACAATGAAAAAAGCTTAAAGATCGATCTGAAGGGGTTGAGTGTTTTTGGTATTTAATAAATACGAACCAAATATTTTTTCTTGACGACGTTAATTTATATCGTTAAGATTCTAGCCTAATAAGATATGCAACAGAGTCAACGTTGCAACCCCTTCAGGTCGAACTTTAACCTTTTTCATCAAAACTGAGAGTTCAGAAGTAGAACTTTGCCTTTTTAATATGAATTATATGATTATACTATTAATTTGAGAGTATTTGAACCAAAAATCTTATGATAACATTAGTCAAATCTAAATAAGGGCTATGATTCAAAGGCATTTTAAACTGCAAATTGATCGCTATAGTTCTGAGCATTGATTGGCCAGAGATCAATTATGTATACTTATTACATATATATGTGTAATTTCTATAAAACGTTTCTCTCTACGTATATTTTTTAAATATCTAAAAGTGGATGTCTAAGCTTCAATTACTGTAACATAATAACTCTATATCTCATTGATAGATAAGATACTTCACATGTAAACTTTACAAAAAGAGGAGAATAACGCTTTCTGTATCTTAATAGAGAATAAGTATCTTGGTATTAATACCGTTTTATAAAATGAAGCTAAAATCATACGTATGCACATATTATTTAAGAATACGAAGGTTCTAATTGTTTACGCTACAATAATGAACAACAAATTATCGAACTTTATTTTGTCCAATAAATCATTAGTTCATTTTGAAAATGTGGTCAAAATCTTCAAAATGGTCAATTAGGATATATAGTCATATGAAACTGACTTCAAATCTACCCATTCACCAAAATTACTAACGATACCCAATTCCAGCACCGTCGCTAATCTTTCAATACCCTATAGCCGAAGATTCGAAACAAAGCTATACCATTTCTTATTCAAATAAACACGGTAGCAGCACACAAAAAATGAATTCCCCCATTATAATCAAAAAACAGCATACCTATCTTGTATTCGGTAAAAGGGAGAAGGAAAAACAAATAGCAGAGACCAGAACGGCAGTGGCAAAAAGAGAAGTATAATTTGCAGAGAAACAGAACCTAATAAGAGTCTCGCAGAGAGCAGTAGTAAATGAGGAGAGAAAGAGAGAGGAACCGAGTAACATAGAGAGAGAGAGAGAGAGTACGAGTGTGTGTGTGTGTGTGTGTGTGTGTGAGAGAGAGAGAGAGAAGAGAGATAATTGTTTTTCCCTCGTGCCGGAAAATTTTAATCTCGGTTCGCGCAGCAGCCTCGCGCCAGACGACGACGACGACGGCTGCTGCTGCGGCGGCGGCGGAGGCGGCGCGACGTCGAAATGTACTACATTGTGCAGACGCCACAACGTAGCAATAACAGCGTTCCATTATATGTAGCAGAGCGCGAGCAAGAGATTGCAAAACATGCCTAGATTAATGTTTTCTCATTCCCCCCAGTGCGAGCTTCTACTGCCTGGTCCCTTGTCCGCCCTTACGTCTTCTCTCTCCTTCCCTCTTTTCGCGCGTGTGTGTGTGTGTGCGCGCGCGCGCGCGCGTGCGTGTATGTGTGTGAGTGTGTCATTCATAATATATTACTGATACATTAAATAGGATATATATATACTGTATTGATAAAAAATTTTCAAAACCACAAATGTTACATTAAATGATTCATAAAATGCACAAACGAATCTACATAAACGGATAAATATGAAACTTTGTAAGTATTAAGAAGTTTCTATCTTTTTATACTGATGCCTACCCCTAAAATTCAACAAAAAATAAAATGTTCTCTCCTATGATAACTTAACACCCCATTATGAGATGTGGAATAGGCTACTTTGATCTGATCCATACGTTCAAATTATAAAAAAGTAAATTATATAAAAGTAAATTTAAAAAGATTACAGCAGATTTACTTTTTAAGTTTAAAAGTATTATAATGGATCTAATCACTCCCAATGAATGTTTTCGTCGCAATGACACCTCTACATATAAATGCAGAATTCATATTCGTGACATTTGAAATTATATGCTATGCCTGTTGCAGTAGATTCATTGACGTTAATGTTAGGGTAGAAGAATATCTTGATGTATGCTGAAAATTGTATCAAACTGTCTATTTTTGTAATTTCTTTGAGCATCGCCAAGGTTCAAACATTTTCCAAAAGCTAACAAAAAAACTTAACTACGTTCCGCATCTAAAACAAATAAAAGCTGTACATTACGGCCTTCGCCGAACGGCGGAATCTGACTGACCCCTTTCGTGGTACAACAATCTGCTAATAGATTGCATTTTTTTCAGGGACTCAAAAAACTGCGGCCGAAAGCACAAGATACTTCCCTTCCATCTCTCGCAAATGCAGATACGATGGCGAATAAAAAACAGAAGAGCAACTAGAGGGAGGAAAAAAATTATCCAGGATAGTGAAGTTCGGCATTCGTGTGCATTGTTATTCTCTCTGTTATTCTCTCTCTCTGTCTCTCTCTCGCTCTCTCTCTCTTTCTCTCTCTCTCTCTTTCTCTTTCTCTCTCTCTCTCTCTCTCTTTCTCTCTCTCTTTATTCACGGAGCATCTCATGAAATTAAACCGAAAGCGAGCACAAAAGGCCGCTTTTTTGCCTTTAGTTTTCGTCTCGCTGCACCGTGGCAATTCAACTCGCGGCTGATGTAGTAGTAGTCCTGCAGTTGGGGGCTGTGACGAGGTTATTTTAATCAGCGTCTCTCTCTCTCTCTCTCTCTCTCTCTCTCTCTCTCTCTCTCTCTCCCGACGTCCGTCCGACGATGACGTTATAACCTCGAGGGTTGATGCCACCGCTGGTACGAACATACGATAGGGATTGTTTCCCTTTTTCGTTTTTTCGTGCTTTGCTTTGTTTCATTTGGTGCTTTTTGGAGAGGAGTTTTTTTTTATTATTATTATTTCAAGTCACATTAACCTTTAGTGGTCATTAGTGGCTACAGTTTTATTTACATTTAGCGTGTCATACAGTTTTTTAAGTTGCGAAAAAGAAAAGAAAAAGAAAAAGAAAAGTAAAATAGATAAAATATTTCCATTATATAAAATTAGAGAAGCAATAGTTATATAGGCTCGGACAAGCTTATATCATTTAAGAACTTAGTTATTTTTTCGCACATTTTTGTATTGTTGAGACACTCGCTGATTTCTGGTGGTATATTGAATCTTCTTCTTGTATGTTCATGTAGAAAGCAATCTATGAGTATAGACAGGTGTTGAACGGTCTCTGTATTAGTGCAGTAATTGCACGTTCCAGCTTCATTTTTGGTAATTAGATGTAGATGACTCAAGTTTATGTGTCCTATTCTTAATATATTTACGACGACTTTGCTTTTTCTATTGAATTTAGTCATTTGTTACTCCAGCTATTCCATATCTTATTTTCGCCGTGTTTTTTTTATATCTTTTATTGTAGTAGGGAGATTCGGTTAGTATACATTTCTTTTCGACCCAGCTGATATTTTTACTAGGTTATGTGCTTTTTCGTTTTGTTCCATTCCTACATGAGGTGGCACCCAACCAAGTATGATTTTTATTTTATCATCATTCAGTATATTAATTATATTTTGTATAATTATTTGATTCGAAAGATGTTGAATAGATTTGTTTACACTTAATGAATCAGTGAAGATAATAGATTTGTTAATTTTTTCTTTGACAACACATTTGAAGGCTTTTAACACTGCGTAAGCTTCGCCGGGGAAAATAGATATATTCTTCGGAAGTGTATAGCTTAAGTTTTTATTGTCTATGACAATTGTACAGCCAGCTCCTTTTTTTGTAAGGGATATATGCTGTTTATATATGTTCGTAATCTTGGGAGGTCAATAGTTATTAGAATCTCTCGTGCTGTATCAAGTGACTTCGAATGTTGGCAAAAGGATATTTGAGGCAAAGCCAAGTCGAGTTCTTTAAAATAATTTCTAGCTCTGACGTCAAAAGGTTTTTAGATAAGACGATTTGACTTCAGAAAGGTTAGATATCGTATTGTGCTGGAGTAGATTATGGACTACATTATTCGGTGTTGCTAATACATTAATTGCATAATTAAAACTCACTTTTTAATAGGCTTTCTATTGGACTGGTGCGGAAGGCGCCAGTAGGAAATCTTGCACCTGTCACCTGTGTTTATTATACGTTTTCGGATGTTTAAAAGGCGTGGTGTCGCTGATTCATAGAGAATCGATCTAATATTTAATAAATGGTATGCTCACATTAATTTTTTGTCGAACCGATCTCCAAGAATTTTGACTTTGTGAAGGTAGTTAATTTCTGCTTATCTAAAAACAAAGGTCGATACCATTCTCTATTGAACTGTTTCTTCTAAATAGTGTTGCAGTTGTTTTAGTTTTAGACAATATAAAACCTGTGTTTGTTGAAAATGTTTCTAGTTCGTAAAGAGTTTTCTGAATTATTTCTGTAGAAGCTTTTATGTTGTTCCCTGTCTTGAAAATGGTAACCTCGTCAGCATACGTGGTACACGTATAAGTAGAGCTTTGATTGTTTTGATGATATTGTTCAGTGCTATAAGGAATGGGGTTACTCTTAATATATCGCCTTGTGGAACTCCGTTTTTTATTTCCATTGATTCTGAACTTTGTCTCGAATTAACTTTAAATAATTTATTGTAAAATTGATCATACTGCTATTTATTTTGAACGATACGAGAAATTTTATTATTCTGTCCTTTTATACAGCATATCGTAGGCCTTTTCCATATCTAAGCATACAGTTAAAATATAATGTTGTTTATTTAATAATGCTTCGCAGATGTAAGATTCTAAAACGATGATATTGTCAGTTGTAGAATGGTATTATCGTGTGGATATAGAAGAATACATTCCGAAAACTTTTACATTCTAAAAATTGATTATCTTTTCAATTAGCTCTTTTCATTTAGTTAGAAATTTTGGCCAGGTTTTGGGATTGAGATAACTGTTGCCACCTTCCATATTTCTGGATATATGTTGTTTGTCCATAAGCTATTGCATATACTCGGTAGATATTGTACACCTGCGTGAAGGAGCTTTTGTAGAAAAATGTTCGGGATACCATCTGGTCCAGTGCTTGTATTCTTACGGGAGTGTAATGTATCTAAAAGTTTATATAATTTTATTTCTTCATTCAGAGTACCATTCATATCTGTTCTTTCTATATCATTTACGTTTAATCGGAATTTTTCTGTTTTATCTTTATATTTTAGAAAGGTTTAATCAAAGTTAATATTGCTAGAGTTTTTGGAAAAAAGTTATACCATGAGGTTAGCTATTTCCAATTTTTAATTGGTCGAGTAATTGTATTGATTTTTTTTTAAGATTATTTTTGTGTATTTTTTATTTCCACTTTTTTGCTTCCTTGTGACTTTGATAGGTATATTATTCTGTTGCCCCTCTACAGGACCAAAAAGTATTATATTTTATAATTCACAAATGGGAATATAGTATCACAATTTTAACTTTCCAAGCTATTATTGTCTACCTGTTTATACAGCTCACTTTTCCAGTGAGATTCTGGATTGGATTTTCGCACTGACTCTTTTCATATTATACATTATTTGATTGTCATAGGTCGGATGCTTTTTGTATTCGTTAAATGCATCATGCTTTTCTTTTATAGCGTTTTTGCACTCCTCGTTCCTTCAAGGTAAATTTCTTTTTCCCGTTTTGTTGCTAGTTTTTGGCATTGCTACTTTTGCTGCATTCAATATAACATTTTCAAATCCTTCTAAGGTGTCTTTTAATTTATTGTTTATTTGATATATTGGGAAATAAGATCGATTGGATTGATATCTAGTGGCAAACATAAAAGCATCTTAATCCACAAATTCTCATAAGCGATTGGCTGATACGGTGACACGTGATCAAACATGGCGTTAAGCCCCAACTTCGCCCTCATATTTCATCGCAATAGGATTGTTTAGTAGTTTAATATTTCTTCTATGTAATATTGATATTTTTCCCAATTTGCTTTTTTAAATATCCGCGGACGCGTCTAGGAAGATAAAGTTATTCTGCTTTGTTGTAGTTATTTGCTCATATAAAAATTGAAAAGTGGTCGCTATCATAAGTGTCAATTAAGGTTTTCCATGCCAGATTTCCTGATAATTAGAGGTGCATAGTGATCTATTGAGTCTATTGAGCTGCAGCTGCCAATAAAATGTGTTGGATCGTGGGTGTTTAATAATAAAGATGAGTGCTATCGGGGAGATAAATGTTACATATACATACGTGTTTTGATAAAACGGGAATCGGCACAGCAATTGCTTAAATAAAGTTTAGTTTTTATACACCTATACTTCCTTACATACTAGATTTTCTTTTACGTAGATAATCATCCCTCCGCTTGCAGCTAGATCATTGTTTTCTATTTTTGAAGAATATATTGAAATTTTGAAGATTTGTGCAATTACACGATTTAAAATTTATCTCTTGAATACATAATATTGTAGGTTCTTCGTCGTGGATCAGTTTTTCAAGGAATTCGAAAAGGGTGTTTAAACTACTAATATTCCATTGTATTATTTTGCGTTCCATTATGTATAATGATTCAGTTTTAATTTTCGTCTTAAGAATATTCATCTTCGAATGTCGATGAGTTACGAGTTTAAATTTTTTTCTTGTGTTTCTCTGTTTGGATCAAGTTTATTTATAATTCGAGTGAAATCATTTTTCAAACAGCGGTCTGTTAATAAAGAATATACCTCATTTATTATTAAAGCAGTATAAGTGCCTTTATATTGGTAGTATGCATTAACACAATTTCTTTGGTGTTTGAGAAACCATGCAAGTATTCCAAAAGACTTTTCACTTGCATGAATTTTGAAGTCTTGTTCGGTTCATCTAATAAGCTTTTAGCTAGTTCTAGCATTTCTTCAAGGCTTTTTTTTTAGTTTTTTCTATATTTTTGCATTTGTTTTTTGTTTCCTTGATAATACGTCTTTTAAATGTCGGTTCCTTTAATTTAGGTTGTCTGTTATTTATATTCCGGAAGCTGCTTATTTCCGAATGAGTGCATTTAAGCCCTCTGAGCGTCGTATCTATGTGCATTTCTTCTTGCGACACGCTATTTACTGTAAGTCAGTCATGTCGTTTGTTTCTCGTGAAACTTGTTTTACTTTATCGTCTACTGTATTGCTAGTTAGGATGGTAGTGTTGTAGTTTTTAAAGTCATTACTAGCGGGTGCTTCGTATTTAGTGCAGTGTTTTGCTATGCAGACGCTTTCTTTGCATATACAGCATGTAAATGCATCTGTAGATAGATATATTCAATACGTGTCATCATTACGAACTTGCATTGCCGCCGGTGCACATATTCAGCATGAATATATACTTGCCGTCTAAAACTTATAATATAAGCATGTTCCTGTTTCGGAACTCCTAATTTTAAAAAGGATACCGATGGAGAATGGTAGAAGAAACGCTGGATATTACTACTTAACTCTTTTGTGCTTCCATTCTAGATTCCATTCTAGGCGAAGAGAATATTTTCTGGGTCTATCAGTTTGTCAATAGCGAAAATATATTCCTTTAATTTAATTCCCTCTTTTGCTTCAGCAATTATACTTGATCCTTCTGCGGAAAGATATTGCTTTGTGCCACTGCTGATAGCTTGGTATACTCTAGAGATAGATTCAGTCATGTGGTTTTCTGTTGAGGCGGTGAGATCGATAGTTTGACTCATGGTACAGTGGCTCCTGCAGTCAGATGCCGCCGATTATTTAATTGCTGCTGTTCATGGGTGCAACTGCTGTTTATTACACACTTTTCACAACATTTAATTCGGCTTCACATGCATAATTTCGTGAATCACTTAATACTCGTGTTCCAATGCTGATTTACCTAGCACCAGAAACACTTTTACTCTCTATGACGGTTAACTGTCGAATGGGAGGAGGTTTGTTGAAGGGTGTGAAACGAAATTTATGTTCAAAGAATATAAAAATGTAGGTTCAAGTTATGTTTGCTTTATGTCTATTTTATTTTACATTACTCATTTACTGGAGTCAACTCATTGCATGACCAATGCCCATCAAACAAAAAAAAAATAATAGCAAAATAGTTATTTTTTTCTTAATTTTACATAAACATTTTATATTTTACTAAAACGACTAGATTAAATCTTTGTATGATATTCAGTTCCAAAAAATATTTGTACGAAAATCACAAGTGAATCTTATCCTTCTTAAAGCTATAAAATTAATCCAATATTAATTTAACAATTTAAATCGATCACTTAATTTTTTTTCTTATATTGGACTAATTGTGGATGTTTCAAAATAAAAACTGTAAATTTGTTTAATTGTGCACTAAAAGGGGACTTATATAGTAATGTTTTTTACCACACACTTTCCTATTCATTCTACGCGACGATTAATATTATCTTTTTATGCAAAATCAATAAATTTTTAACAAATTTGCAACAAAACGTGGTAAAATTTTGTATTTTACAAACAATCGTTATTTATAAAAATTTTCAGAACCTTCACAAGAAAAATAAAAATCCTCTTATAAGGAAAGTAAGTAAGTAAACGAGGCGCAGAGAAGAAAAGGGATATAGAAAAAATGAGAGGTAGGAAAGAAAGAAAAAACTTCATTTTCATTACACGTATAATGGAAAATCAGAAACTATGCTAGCGAGAGACAATAGATGGAAGGTGAAAACGACGAAGAAAAGAGACGGAATTTTCTGGTCACATTATTTCTACAACATTTGGCTCCTACTACTGATGAGATTCTTATCTCGCATTGCCTACTCCTTTTGCTCTACCATTTTTTTAGCGATGATGACTGAAAATTGACTCAGACATCAGACTGATGCTGTATATTTCAACTTTTGCACAGTTATAAATAATGCACCAATGGCGTAGAAAAACCCATTTGAAAATTCACTTGAGAAATACTTTAGCCAGCATCTTTCATTGAAGCCGTACATCTTCGTAATTTTGAAATCCAACATTTTGATTTGCTTAGGAGTAATAGATTATTTAGTTTGAGAATACAATATTCAAATAGCGATTGAAAGTATTATAGTAAGGGTTTCTCAACGATTGAATTGTGATCGGCATGATAAGGGTCCAAAGAATTGAAAGAGAAGCAGATGGCTTTCAAATCAACCTTTGATGACGCTATCAGGGATAAAGCAATCGAAATGGGTTACATGAATATTCCAGGCGGTTCGATTTAATTAATTATATGTGCTTTAATTTATCATTTAATCTCAATCAAAACCAAAAAAGATAACATATAATTTGATAATTTTAAAGATTACAGTTAATTACTGTTAAATTTATCGCAAACAGAAAGTATTGCCGGAGTTGACCAAATAGAGAAAGTGGGCAATATGATTGAGTTCACTATAAGTTTAAAAGACTAATTATAAGGATTACCGCGAACAGCATAGTTCCTGATCAGACGTAAAATAAATAAATCATATTTTTTTGTACTCTAAAAGATGTCAAATTAGGTAATAATAGGTTATTTTAGAACCCTACTCCTAATTATATGAATAATTTTTGTATCTAGTATTCAAAAGGTGGGGTGATCAGAAATAGATTTTCTACGAATTTGAAGTTTTATTATTTATTATTTTTTAGCATTTTGTAATTTCATTCATATAACACTATTGACTCTTGGAAAAAGTATTAAATAGTTAGGTGAAAAAGGAATCAGAGAGATACATAATATTTTAGAATTTGAACGATGTATGACTATACGATTTTATCAAGCCGAGATAGAAGAGTTTAAAAAAAAACTCCACTCCTGATATGTTCATAGCTATTGCACCAAAATGACAATTTCTAGATTCGTAATTTAAGATCATCTAATCTTTATTTAGAATTTTTGAAAAAATAACAAATAAATGATTCAGGCTAATCTGGCTATAACATTTGAAAGTTGATACTTGATACTATCTGAAACAATGTATTCAGAATTTTTCCAATATATTTACATAAAAAGTTACAGCATCGAACGTTGAGAAGAAAAAATCGACATTATTATATTGAAATTGGCTGGATTAAGTTTTAGCGTACTGTTTATGAATATTTTTGTACATTTTTGCTAAGGGGATGTGTTTATAGGGTCGGAAAGATCCCTACCATGCGGTTAAGTCTGTAATTTTGTCTATAAAGTCTATTTATAGTCTTATAAAAGTCTTCGTAAAATCTGGTTATCGCAATTTTCCCAGATACGAGCGTATTTCACACCTAGACACAAAAAACTGCGGAACGCACTACTTAGACATCATCATCAGTGACCCTATACACCTAGACATCGAGTACGACCAAATTTCACATCTAGATAGACAACGCTGCGAAGCGCATTACCTAGTTACCATTATCGAAAAACTTATGCACCTAGATATTGAGTACGCCAGAGAGGAACAAATTAAGAGTCTGGAAAAACCTTTTATAAGACCATAAACAGACTTTAAAGCGAGACTGTTAACAGACTTTTCTCAGACTAGATTCCATGTACGAAAAATGTAATGTGCAAGCGAAATAATTAGCGATAAACGTATAAATAGTTTCCCATGTGAATATCTCAAATTTTGAAATTAAATACACAGCCTGCATTAAACATAATGATCACAGCAAACTAATTATTTGCGAAATATATTTGATTCGCGACGTTTTGAGAACCTTTACTACTGTTCTCCTCGGGCTTGTCTGATATTCTAAGAGCTGCCTAAATAAAAAAATGTGGCTATCAGTACACGATTAATGTCTACTAAAAAAGGAATGTTTGGTGTAGATGAGTACAAATTTTCCGGTCTGTCATCGCGAAACCAGGACATAAAGTGGGAGCGTCCAGTGAAACATGCTAAATTTAGATGCGAAAAAAATTTCTTTACGTTCTAGAAACGCGGAAAAATATTGGCAGACAATTTGCTAGGGGTGAACGTGCTGGCAGAGCGCGTCAAAGTGGGATAAAAGTTCATAAAAAAAAATCACGAGTTACATAATTTATAAATACTTTGTATTTATGTTAATACATAAAAAAAAGTAATATACCAACTGACAAGACAAATAAGTGAGGGCTAAAATCGTGGCCGTCAGATTTAAAAAATGCCCTGCAGCTCGATTACTTTTAGCCAACGCTCGTCGCGCTTACATTGAAGTGTAAAATAATTGTTATAATTATAATTTAAAAAATATGTTATTATCTTTTATAATTTTGTATTATTATTTTTATTTACAGGGACTATTTATGCAGATTCTACGCAGACTTTGCTATTATCATCGGACTTTGATATTTTCTTTTCTAACTTCTGTATTTTTATGTATTTTTTCTTATTTTTCTGAAATTTCTGGGTTTAGCGCGCTTCTTTCACGATCATTCTGTCATTTCCTAAAGTTGCAAATATATTCTTTCATTTTTAGTCTCATTTACACAAATCTAATAATAAAATTTAGTTTTTGTAATTAATATACAAATACTATTTGTGAATCACTTTTAAAATTTATTTACGACTTCAAATATATTTTTAACAGATATACAAGTTATTTATTTATCTATATGCTTTATTATATGCTTGTTAAATTTTGCTTTATCCAATACTTTTTTAGTTTTGTATTATTTTGTCATTGTACTTTTGAGTAGTGGCAATTTTAAAATGCATGAAATTTGCTCTGTGGTTACACGGGGCCGCATGTATCTGTCTCTTGGTCATATATCTCCTTAATTGGTCAAGGGTGTCTTAGAAGATCAAAAAAAGGAATATAAAGTGCAGAAACATAAATTGCTCTGAGGTTTTACGTAGATTGATAGAAATACCGCACTTGTTTTTACTCTCGATTTGAAATTCGTAATCGACAACCTTAAAAACCTATGTAGATCCGCTATTTTCACATTTAAAAGATTTCGTGCATCTACATCAATGCACATAAAGGTTTGCGCTTGCGTCGCCAACCGCAAATTAGAAGAAGAAAAAGACTTATAAGTTATCTCCTTTTCGAAGCTAACTCTGCGTTGTCTCCTTTTTGGAACGAAATCTGATTAGTCCACTTTTTAAAGCGGTCTCGGAGTTGTCCCCTTTTCGAGACCTGTATTGTCTCGTTCTTACTCGCGGAGCTATCGTATAGGTATTACAAGTCTTGAGTGGTTCAGCTGTTTGTATAAGTTCGAGCAAAGTAATTTTCAAAAATGTTTTTAAATGTTATTTCTTTATCGAAAGTTTCCTCTTTGAGAAAGAAAAATTAATGTATCCCGCGGAAAATCCAAGGCAAAGAAAACATAAAGTCTTTGGCACTAAGTCGAACTCGAAGTCATATTAATCACTCAGATTAAATTCTCAAAATTTACCCTACAGTTAACTTTTCGCTAACCGTATAATTTACAGTACGCGTCTGTACGCACAATCATATAGCTTCGCTTATGATGGAATAAAAGGATCATGAACACAATGGACGCACAGTTAAAGCGTATATATGTATAGGGAGTGACATGCGACGCGGGGAAAAAGTCAATTAGAACAAAAAACCCCAACATAGGATAGGAGAGAAAAAGAGAGAGAGAGAGAGAGAGAGAGAGAGAGAGAGGGAGAGAGAGAGGAAAAATGAATGATGAATGAATTGGAGCGAAGAATCGAACGAGCGCGCGGGTGCTATAGTTTCGGCAGACGCATTGTTTAGAGCTTCGGCGCAATCGCGATGGGCGTGTACTGCGCCGCATGCGTATATATGTATACATGTACACCCCTATCTCTCTCTCTCTCTCTCTCTCTCTCTCTCTCTCTCTATCTCTTTCTTTCTCGTCTTTTGTATCGCGATTTCGTTACCTCTTGCCGTGGTTTTACCCTACTGACGTTTTAATCAATGCAGAGATTTAATAACGATGTTATTAAGAGGCTCGATATGGCGTTTAATTTTCACCTATGAGGTATAAGTTGTTTTTCATACAATGCTATTAAAAAAAATTGCGTTCTCGTTCAACGCTGCACTGTAAAAAGAGAAAAAATTGTGTTTTATGGGAAGGTAAAAGACCCAGGTACTAGACACAAAGGGCTAGTAATTAAACACGCCAGATGTATGAACACTTTTCTAGACTGCAAATGGTCAAACACTGGATCTTTTACCATATGAGTGTACGTCTTCTATTTTCTGTTTTCATTTTTTTATAACTAAATGTATGAACGTGAAACTTACGTTATATTGTGTAAATATTATAAAAAGTAAATGAATAACTACGACTTTAATAAAATAGCTCCAAATTGTTCAAATTGATTAGTTACCTTGCCACTAAATTGATTGTTCGGTCCACTACTGCGCTTTACCTCCTAATATATAAAGGAAAATTTAGAAAACAATACTCGCACATCAATTAATGCAATCACATCCAAAACTATGTTAAAGCCAACAACCGTACCACGAAAAGTCTCTTGTACAAAAGCTCGGCTCGTTGAATTCATAGGCGCACAGAAGGGAAAAAACCGTATAACAGGCCGATCGCACACAAAGGGAAATATCGCGAAGGAATTTTTCGTGTCGCTCGTTGCTAATGTGTCTTCCTCTCTCGTTACGGAAAAGCGTGAGCGAAAGAAAGAGAAAGAGAGAGAGAGAGAGAGAGAGAGAAAAAACAAGGACACTTTGAGCCATTGTCACAGTGAGGCTGCTTAGCTCTCTCGCTCTCTTTTTGTGCCCTGCTCTCGAGCGTCGATATGCAATTTCTTTCTCTTTCAGACAGTCCGCCTTTCAGCTTGTCATATACCGAGAAAAAGAGTCAGAGAGAGAGAGAGAACGAGAGAGAGAGAGAGAGAGGAAGCAGAGGACGGCCCATCGGCTTAATCATTCTCTCGTTATTGAGCGTTTGCTTCGATATTATTTTTAGATATATCCTTTTCTCTCTCTCTTTAATTACGAACTTTTCTCGTTTGTTTGATCCTGTTTCACGAACTGACTGCCGAGTCTTGGTACTGTTGAGTCTGCAAATGTTCGAGTTGGGGTAATACAATCGAAAGTAGAAAAAGTTTTGTACTTCGTTAATATAATTCCTTATTGTTAATTGTTCAAGTAATGTTAGATAGGGGAAACCGGAGCAATGTGGTCACGGTGAGGAATATCAAAAATTTAATTTTTTTAAAAATTAAAAAAGTAATTACTTAAAAAAATCATATTTAGTAAATAAAGCTTTCGTAAATGCCAATCATAGAGCAGGAAAAAATATTTCATTCCCTTCCAATTACAAGTTTAAAAAAATCGGAAATTTTTCGAACCCTTACCCTGGTAGAAACGGAGCCGAGTTGGTATCTAGCCCGCAGCCAGTTTCGGTTAAGGTATAGCTTCAGCGACTTATTATAAAAATATAGAATTCGTAGAAAAAATTAATAATGATCGTACGTAACTACGCGTGTACAAAATTTGCGGGGGGGGGGGAGGAATAATGTCTCAAATTTTAAGAAAAAAAATTTAGGTTGGGTTCTTATTGAGATAGGACGTTTTAAATGCATTATTTCAACTTTTCTCACATATAAAAATATCAATTCTCTCAGAAAACTACAAATACATATTTTAGGTTGCAAAGAATATGTAAAAAAGCTGTATACTTTATCGACTGTTTTAAAAAGTTATTGAATACTATATGTCAAAATAAGACTATAACACATCTATTCCATGTTTTATTTAGCATACGATGTTAATATGTATGCTTAAAATTTTACTTTAAGAACATTGAACAGCTACGCGGTAGTCAAATTATCGTGTTTAAATCAATTAATAAATATAAAGATTAAGAAATCACGAATTCTCGATATTATAAAAACTAGTTTATTAGAAGATTAATCCACAATTATTCTCCGATCCTAAAAGTTCAAAGCTCGATTTGTTCTTTTTTCAAAAATAAAGTGATTCACCGTTGATAAAAATGTTCTTTCATTTTCAACATTTTTTACGACAATATATTAGTTATATAGTCATATTAGCTGTATTAGTTATATATTGCCATAAAAAATGTTGAAAATGAAAGAACAATTTTATCAACGGTGAATAGCTTTAGTTTTCAAAAACGAACAAATCGATCTTTGAACCTTTAGGATCGGAGAATAATTTTAGACTAATCTTCTAAAAAACTGACTTATAAAAAATTGGAATTCGTGATTTCTTAACCTTTGTTAATTAATTGATATAAACACAAAAATAATGATGTTAATGTTTTTTCAGTACATAAGTTGCCTGCAATGTTTGGTACTTCAAAATATACGATTTTCATGCAAAAGTGATACCACTTAATGTTTCTCTAATAGTTACTGATTTGACTAACGCGTAGCACTTCGACCTCCTTAAGCTATAATTATTTTATGTCTGTATCTAAAATAAATTAAAATATTTGGGGTCCCCTTAAGCAGGAGCAATTTTCGGCCCTATGCGCTGAAACCACCTTAAATTAGTGAGTTTTTAAACGAACTAACTAAATTCATGAGAGCTTCGCGCTTAATTTTTATATAAACGTCAATGATTGAACTCTAAAAAATACTTGAGTATTAACAAATACTTTCTACTCCGTGTGTCTATTTTTCTTTGATACTAATCGGAATTAATGGAAAATTATTAAATCTTTCTCACAAAATATTAGTGTTATACAAAAAAACAAACTACGATGGATTCTAATTTTTTGGTTAGAATAATACATTACGATACTAGAGCGCGAAACTGGCTCAACTGTCTTACGGACATGTATCGAACTACGTTTTTTACCACGATGTGCGCGAGACGGAATTTTGAGTGCCTGTTTTTTTTTCTGCGCGTAACATAAAATTATTGCAATCTTGTAAGAGCGTGTACGAAACATTTTGTTTCACACATGCTAAGAGT
>UELU01141648.1:23699-36585 GCA_900490025.1 Megastigmus dorsalis
AAAAAAGCTGTATACTTTATCGACTGTTTTAAAAAGTTATTGAATACTATATGTCAAAATAAGACTATAACACATCTATTCCATGTTTTATTTAGCATACGATGTTAATATGTATGCTTAAAATTTTACTTTAAGAACATTGAACAGCTACGCGGTAGTCAAATTATCGTGTTTAAATCAATTAATAAATATAAAGATTAAGAAATCACGAATTCTCGATATTTATTACATTACATTATAGTAAGAGCGCGAAACTGGCTCAACTGTCTTACGGACATGTATCGAACTATGTTTTTTACCACGATGTGCGCGAGACGGAATTTTGAGTGCCTGTTTTTTTTCTGCGCGTAACATAAAATTATTGCAATCTTGTAAGAGCGTGTACGAAACATTTTGTTTCACACATGCTAAGAGTTTTTCGTACATGCTAAAGAGGTTTCGCGCACGCTCTGAAAAGAGTGCGAGAATCACATGTTACGCTCACAGAATAGTAAAAAATAGTAGAACAGAACTTTCTTTATAATAAACTCATATAACAGGATGTCTAAAAGTTTCCTACATTACCGAAAAAACTCTGTCATCATCTCAGTAATCATGCAAATTTTTAGTGGGTTATAATTTAAAAAAATATTACATTTTAGTATTGTGTAAATTAATAAAGCAAAGAAATTAAATTCCATGAATAATTACGAAGGGAATTATTGACGACCAAAAATTTCTATGAATTATGGATGGAATTTTATCGAACTGGAATCACAATGTTTACATCAGTGCCGAGGTACTGGCAAAATAAAATATAAAATGATAGGTATTCTGAAATAAATGTTTATTTGTAATTATATGTTATAGAAATTAATATTTTATAGCCAAAGCTATATTCACTAATGCATACACATTGTACTATTTAGTATATTTATAATAATTGCGAAGGGTGATTACAATAACATCCGATTTACTTTTGTAATTTTTACGGAATGAAAATCATTCAATTTTATACTACTTTTATCAGATTTATCATGAATTAAATAATATTTTATCTATAATACAATTAATCTTCTTTGAGATATAAAATAAATTTCTGTATAATAACAAAATACTTTGTCGGCAAAAGATAGTCTTTTGACTATCAAAAGAAGAGAAAATAACAATACTGTATGAGCATATCCCATAAAAAGTGTCAGGTAATCAACTCCAAAATCAGTAACAAATATCCTGGCGCAGCAAAAAAATGGAGATCGCATTGTCCAGTTGGCAGTACGTAGCACGCGTGATAACACGTCAAGGCATACAGCCGCGGACAAAAGAAGGCGGAGTCGGGAGCCATCCCCGTGAATGTCGGCCCCCTTTGTGCGTATAGCGGAAGGGGAACGCAGTTAAATTAATAAGGGCGTTGCTCCATCGGGGCGGAGATATATTGTTAGTCCAATGGCGAGTTGCATAATAGGCTTAGACGTATCTTTGCGGTACGCGGTTCATTTGAACGCTTAGATTTTGCACTTTTGATTGCTTGTTGATAGCACTTGACTGCTTTTTCTTGTTGTGAAAAAAATAATTCTACTTCCGCTGATTCCTTATTCATGACATTAATGTCTGATTATTATTATTTTTCTGACTGATGTAAGTGTAGTTTATTGCGCATCTCTGAAAAATTAACAACTTCAATAATTTTTCATTCTATAAGTATTTTTTTCTTGCTATGTTTATACACACAGCAAGAGAATTTTCTTGATACATCAGGAAACTTTTTTATGATGACTAATTTTTTAAAATGACCATAGTATCACGGCTGTGAAATTGAATACTTTAATAATAAAGAAATCATTTCGTAGGAAATAAATTTTATTCAACAACTCAATTATGAAATGCAAAGAAATACTAGCTGTAGAGACGCTTGATCAGAAAAATTTACTTGTTTACATATTTCTATATCCTGACATAAATTGTTCTAACTATTTAATTGTTATGTTTTTTTTATGTTATAGTCCAGCGTTAAAAATATTTATTGCGCATGGTAATAAATAGAACAATTGTTTCAACCGCTACATCTATTAATATTTTTATTTATTGATACAAAACCTATATATCATCAAAAGCATAGAAAAATATTAAATTGAAAATGAATTGCACCTCTCTACTTGACAGAAAAGTTGAAAAAAGTTTCACGATTAACTTGGCCTTTTTTAAAATATTTCCCGTCAAGAAAGAGAGTCAAGGTTTTACTTACTAAATTAAATAAATTACTAAAAATTACTGATCACAACTGTTTTGCTTCCCTCTAATTTTCGAGAAAAAAAATGATGAAAAAAGCGTTTTTCTATGGTCCGCGATTACTTGAGTAAAGTGAATAAATCAATTTGAAATTTTGTAATCTGGTAGTTTTTTTTATATTTTGGTTGACTTTTTTGGAACGTTCATAAGGCTCGGTAGTTCTCGAGATATTCCAGATTTATTTTTTTGGAAAATTTTATTATTGCTTATATCTGAAGAACGGCTAGATTTTTAAGGTCTGCAACGACTTATTTTCTTTGTTTTTAACAAAGTTTAAAACATAAAAATGGAACAGTACCCCTAGTGGAAATGACTTATGTGCTGAACTGTGTCTAACTGTGCAGAAATGTGCCGAAATGTGCCATAAATGTGTCTAGGTATATACATATGGAACATTTAACACATTTTGGCACATTTTGGCACATTTCGGCACATTTTCGCACAGTTAGGCACAGAAATTATTTTAAGAGTGGTAAATAAGTTTCCTGTGTTTCTGCATATTTTTACACATTTTGGCACATTTTGGCACATTTCGGCGCATTTAGACACATTTATGCACATTTATGCACAATTAGGCACATTTGTGCACAGTTTGGCACAGTTGGACTCTACACATTTTCGCACATTTCGACACAATTCATCACAAAAATTATTTCCACTAGGGACGTTTTTAGCCCTTCTTTTTCGGGATATAACTGAAAAATAAAGTTGGAATGGACTAGTATATTTAGTTCCGTAAAATGAAGGGTTGATTGAATAAAAACATATATATATATATCATTAAAAATTAAATTTTAAAAAAATATTTATGTAAGTAGGGGGATGTCCATAGGACTTATTTCAAATTCATAATATACCAAAATATAATATAGATATTAGGACAATATAATATAGTGACTATAAATTAGTTGGAAGAAAGTTACGTATTTTTTTGTTTGCCGCATTTGCCCATTATAATGGATATCATATTTACGTTTCAACAAAATATAAATGGCAGATAATAAAAGATTTTTTTATAAATTAATTTTGAGGATCGCCAATGAATTGACAGCGGTTTTTTGAACTGTACTAAGCGGGTAAAGTAATACCTCAGCTTAGATATGGGCTTAGTTTGTTATTATCTATTGATCTATTGACTAATTTAGTATGAAGGTCAAAATGGCAAAAATTGATGTTTCCGAGGATGTTTCTTTCCAGCTTTTGAAAGGTTAAACATATCTTTACGCACTAAATGATTGTACAAGAATTACAAGAGTCACACTCCTTGTAATTTCAATAAGGAATAGTATCGTTGATCTTCTT
Source organism: Megastigmus dorsalis (assembly GCA_900490025.1). Lineage (NCBI taxonomy): Eukaryota > Metazoa > Arthropoda > Insecta > Hymenoptera > Megastigmidae > Megastigmus > Megastigmus dorsalis. Next base: position 27,270 of record UELU01141648.1, read on the forward strand.
TAAAAATACTACAGCTATATAAAATTGAAAACGTCATAACAAGTATAATAAAAAAATTGGTCTGTAACCTTTCTGGATATTACAGTATCTTGCCCGTGCTTTCCCCATACTTATCAAGTCTTTTTTATTTACAGTTTATTTCTCTTAAATCCTATATAGTATTCGACATTTGTCCAATATTTGATAGATTGCATGAGAAGATATTTTCGGGGTTATGTTGAGCATTCGGTTAAACGCGCACGAGACTCGAGAGTATAATTTTTGTTGAAAGTGTTTATTTTTTTAATTTTTAACATAACATAATAACTAAAATTCATCTTTTCTAATATTTTGATTTTTAATACAGAAAAAGTCTTATATTTTAAGTTATTCATTTTAAAGTTTTGTTTTGACTTCTACAATATGGTAACAACTATCTTAACTAATTGTTCTCAAAGTATTATAGTTGACACATTGTCGAGCATCCACGGATCGTTCATAAAATACATGAAATCAATAATATATACATTAAATAACTGTATGAGTCGCATGAAAACTCAATGAGATCTCTATTATTATAAAAAACCAAAAGTCACGAATGGCCTAGAAAATAAACCCCAGTATTTTACTTGACTTGGTAACAACATATTCTACATGCATAAATCAAACTTAAGCCTTGAATCTGTAATCAGTCCAATATATTTTACATTATATTTCCTGATAAGGAAAGAGTGGCATGCACATTTGGGTCCTATGATTTTCACAAACTAGCGTTGATTGTTGCTATTTCATACCAGTTTTTCTTTATTTAAATGTACTTATTATATTCTCTTCTATGTGGAGGTCACCAATGGCAATGCCAGCGTAGCGCGCTCTATGACATTTTGTGTCCAGCGTTTAGAGCTAGATGAATTCGACGTACAAACGCGGATGCACTTTATGGTCTAAGGTGTCTCAATGTGAATGTGACATTCGCATAAAACTACGAAGCGCATTATCTGGTCGAAAATGTATTTCACTCTACAAGAATGTAATACACTAAGGGAATTCTATCCATTGACAGCATTAGTCAAAACAGCGACACGTAGCTTGCGTGTGACTCGTGCACTTGAAAAGTGAGTTTGGCAAACTCGCCCCTCGTGAAAGTAGCTTAATAGCTGAAGATAATTTATTGAAAATAAATAGTTACCAGTTAAAAAATTTTCAGATGTATCTGGTAAATCATTACTGTATATATGATTCTGGCAAAGATATGAGATCCAAAATAAATTGTAGAGATGCATAAATATGCATCCCATTAGTTTCATATCATTACTAGATCAGGCGAACGGTTCGCGTCCAGAGATTAGATTAGCTATGGTTTATTATTGGTACTATCAAATTTATAAAAACAAGTTCCAAATAAATGAAAGCTTTTTCTCAATTTTATGAAAGTGGCATTTCCACTTGTTGCCAAATTTCTAAAATTTTTAAATTGGTTCAAACAGATGTCCACAGACTGTACATCAAGTAAACAAAACACGCGCATTTACGATGGCAGCAATAGCCAATCGAAATGTCTGCCACTATAGGCATCATATCTCTCTTATAAAAGGATTAAACATGATATTTTTTAATTTGAAAAATATTATATAGTACCTTAAATTAGAAGCTAATCTTCAAGCTACATTACTGCGGTGACGCAGATATTACTGCGCAGTAATACTGAGGAATATAGAACTATTGCGCGTCCATTTCTACGAAAAATAATCTTATTCTTGGTGCTTGAATAATTGTCAAAGTAAAAACCGCAACTATTGAATAAATCACTTTATTAAAAGACGATACTAACGGTATTCTCGGCAATATTGATATAAGTATTTTTAACAAAAAAGATGTTAAAGTTTTAATTTGCTTTGAGGTTACGCCGTGCACTCAAAACAACCAACCAAAACAAAACCCGCATTATATGCCTACAATTAATAGATATATGTCTATAAAGATAATATCGTAGGTGTATATACGGTACATCATATTAAATTGCGGTTTCCACTATTATTTGCTCATAGCTTGTTAGGTCAAAGGTAAAGTAACCGTAACTGTAAAAGTAACTGTAAAATATCTTTTTAAGTTTTTATTTGTTTATAAAACTTGTATTTTGCTACAATTATATGGAATCTGCAGTAATACATTCCGTCTTCGTAAAACCTTGTCTTACCCTATTTGAAATATCAAGATATTCTAACTTAATTTAAAATCAATTTATTACATTAAAATCACATAAAACTTATGCAGAAAAAAAAGAATAGAGCTAAAACTTAATTTTTTTTTCAATGTACACATTTATCCATTTTCGACATATACCTCCAGAATTTCACTACAGACCACACGCACGAAAAAAGAAACAAGAACAAAAGTAATAGGAAAAGAACGCATGTACTGGAAAATTTAAAAAAAAATCACCGATAAACAATGTCGCTTGTAAAAAAAAAAAGAACGTTTATATATTCCGTCAAAACGCGGTAACATATGCACGCAACACGAAACATTCTCTTTACCAGTAAAACCACAAAATATTTCGGTCTCAAATAAACAAAATCCATCGTTATCAAAAAACAAAACAACGGCACAGATACTATAGTGTCACATCTTAAAACTCTTACTCACTTTTCAACGGAGAAATAAAACGAAAAAAAAAATTAATTCTTCTCGAACCCTCCCTAGCCCCCCTGTACACACTTCTTAAAGAAGAAAAATAAAAGAAAACTCGAGAGACAGAGAGAGACAGAGAGAGTGAGAGAGAGAGCGAAAAAAGGGGGAAGAGATAGAAAGAGTTAGACTTCGCAGATTATGTAAACGGCGCGGCGACGCGCGCTGCAGCAGCAGCAGCATCAGCAGCAGCAGCAGTAGCGGTGGCGGCAGTAGTTCAGGCTTGGGCTGGATCAGACAGAAGCACATAGCCCGAGGCCATGTAATTCATTACTAAAGCAATCTCACCCTGGCACCCCCTTACTCCCCTTCCTCTCTCTGTCTCTCTCTCTCTCTCTCTCTCTCTCTCTCTCTCTCTCTCTCGCTCTTTCAGGTCCATGCTCTATCTCTCCCTTATTCGCGTTCGCCCTTATAATATAAAGAAAAAAAAAGCAAAGAAGCAAGCCCGCGAGTGAGTGCTGGGGCAGCGTTGGCGCAGCGATGGGCGACGACGGAAAGAGCGTGAGAGAGAAAGAGAGAGAGAGAGAGTGAGGGAGAGGGATGGCGGGGGCAAAAAAGAAAAAAGCGTTCCGAATAGAATAGCGAAAGAGAGCGCGAGAGCTGGGACAACAAAACAGAATGAAACACAAAGCACCGTTTTCATAATTAAAAAGATTGCGTATATTTCTCTCTCTCTCTCTCTCTCTCTCTCTCTCTCTCACGCTCTTTTTTCCGTATTCTTCATTTTCCTCTCTCATTGTTTGGCCGCCTGGACGACATCAACGGCGAGGGGATGGTTTTGTGCTATCTTTATCCCTTCCTCTTTCCTCTGTCCCCTCCGCCCCCCCCCCTCTCTTTCTCTCTCTCTCTTCTGTTCTCCTGTTTGCCGCAAAAATTCGCGAGAGAGAGAGAGAGAGAGTGAAAGAGGCGCTCTCATACACTCTTTTTAATCATAGGCCGGCGAACGGACTTTTGGACGAATGCTGGACAAGTATAACACCGACGGCTCACCTTAAGCAATTAAGGCGCAACGATAGCTGCAAGCTTACCGAAAAAAAATAATTTCTTCTGTACGCGTATGTCCGTTCCTTTAAACTGGTCTTGACGCCTTCCCATTCTTGTTATTTTCTTTGTTTCATCGCTACTTTTTCTATTTATTCTGGAAACAGGTTTTAGAAATTAGCGAGATCGTCGCACGTCTGAGAAAAGATGGATAAACTGCTCCAATTGAAAAATATTATGAATACCTGATTCACACGCTTAGAGTAACCTTAATTTACTTTTCTTCATTCCACCTCGATAGACTGATAGTTGAATAAATATAAAAAGATTACTTCAGATCTTATAAAACGCAATCAATTAAGAATAATTTTAAAGTATATTAAAACATTGATAAATACGGTTTAAAAATGCACTGTGACTTAATTATAAATTCAGCAACAAGACGTTTACCTCTTTATTGAGTATAAAATAACAGCTAATAATAATTTCAAACAAGTTCACTTGCGCCAAATTACCTGAAGTTTCAATGCAAAAATATTTTATAAAAAGATCTTAATGAAAATAATGTACTCTGCTTTCGAAATAAGTAAATCGATAGTTGTTTTTAAAATAAAACTTTTAATAACTGAATCTGAATGAAGGGAGTATAAGCGGGGTACTATTTTTTTCTTTTTTTCTTTTTTCAAAGTACAGGTTACGTGAAACACACTTACGTTAATAAAAATTAACCCATATCGGACAAAGCGACCAAAACGTGACACTTGAATCTCCAAGCTTCAGTTTCGTGCTAATTCTTAGATGGGAGATGTATGTAAGCATAAAAACATGTGTACTTTACTATGGTAACATTATTTTTGTCGCTAAACCCATCACTGAGTGTGTATGGGCCTCCAAAGGGGTGAGAATCCTTATGTAGCGACTAAATCCTGACACTTTGTTCCGAAGGCCCTATATTTCTATAAATTCCTGTTGTAAAGGTGATTTTAGATGTAATAATGCATGGTCTTAGTAATGCCGAGTTGTTTATTACTTTAGATACATTATTATATCTAAAATCATCTTTACAACAGGATTTTATAGAAGCATTCGGAGCGAACTGCCACGCTTTGATCGCTATATAAGGATTCTCATCCCTTCGAAAACCCACACACGCTTAGTGAGGAGTTTAGCGACAAAAGTAATGTTAACATCGTAAACTACACATATTCTTATGCCTAGATACATCTCCCTTCTAAGAATGAGTAGGAATCTGAAGCTTAATGATTCGAGTGGCACGTCTTGGTCGCTCCGTCCGATGTGGGTTAAAAAAGAAATTGTATCAACGTACATTTTTTGGGGGTAATCCAATGTATGAAGTACTATCAAATTATATTTATTTAAGAATTTTTAGGTAACGTATACAGTTGAAATAAAGTAACACCAAGTTATCCACTGTGTCACGTTCCCCCGTTCACACCTACTTGAAATAAAGTTTCTCTTGAAAAATTATGCTAAAAAAGAACGAGCTCTAAATAATTATTTAAGTATAAGAGTTTGATAAATGTTCTTTCATTTAATTTCACAGTATGCAAAATACAATTTCACAGGACTAAAATATTTCTATTTATGTTTTCAATTCCTTTTTTCTCCCTTTTGATGTTGACCGAATATGCAATTTCTATGATCTTTAAAATTAATATTTTATCTGAAATGAGTCATTCGCGCATTAATTATACTTTAATTCTAACGAAGCGTACACGAATATAACTAAAAAAAGAATCTTTTGTTGAAGCCAATAAACATGTGAGAGTTAATTAACAACCACTGAAAATCAACTTTCAGATGGGTTATGTACTCGTTCTGGTAAGAAATAATGAAACAAATCTAAAAATTAGCTTTCATCATATAATATAGTAAATTAATATTACAGCTCTGTGATCTTGTATGTTGAATAAAATTGCGACGTGCAATGACAAAATCAATAGAGTTTTTAGTACTCAAAACACTACCTTAGTGCTGGGGTATAACTGAGCCTATTACCGTCGATTTTAGATCGACTTTAAGATAATCAGATACTACAGTCTGACTATACTGCGTATTCAATAATGCACATGTTTATGTTATAAAATTATGACCTCATACATAGTATAATAATGTCAGATATGTTAATAAAATATTTTCTTATCTGCATTATCTGCATCCTCTTGGAAAGAAGTGACATCTCTATCCCTAAAACTTACTTATAAAAATGTAAAGTCTTGTCATGTGTGAGTGTATTTTCTTCTACTCGCTTCAGTTTATTTGAACAAAATGTTCTTGCACAACCCTTAATTGCTAATTTTTTAAATACATTTAATTAATTAAGTAAAAGTGTATACATTTTACCAATTGTCTCATATAAAAATTTGTATTTTTAAGTATCTTACAATTTCTTATAGCCAATTTAGACTAAAGAAATTTTGAAATGAATTCAGAAATTGTCAAGTATTCTTTTTAGTTTACGAATAGAAGATCAGGGTTCCGAGTCCCAGATATCCATGAAACTATCAGAAATTAGTTTTTGTTCAAAATAATGAGATCCCTGTTTCAGCATTTTATTGAATGTGCCATAGTTTTAAAGATATCCACCAAATTATATTGATTTTGTTCATCAGCATACATCTATATACACTAAAAAAGAATACGTATATAGATGTATATTTTAAGGTAATTCGGTCGATATTTATTTATTAAATAAAAGAAGAATTAACACATCAAGCGGAATCTCAAGCTCTAAAAAGTTTGTTATATATATTATTTATAAGTAAATTTCGTAACGGTATAGCTATAATTTTTTTAAAGAAGATTTAAATAAGATAGCAGTAGCGAGTAACTTATAATCTCTTTTCCCAGACTGTTATTTAATAACACGGTGTTCGGAATCACCCCAATAGAATGTTGTTTTTCAAATTAAGATTAAACAAATTCGCAACATTTTATGCAATAAATTTTTAAATGTTTAGAATTTCTATAATATTCTAATAATAAAGCCAACATTATTTGGTACCAGAAAATATTTATAAATCTCTATTGAATAATTATTGTCAACTTCCATAGTTACAAAGATTAAAACTTTACATTCATTTACCGTTACTGTCCCGATTCCTAATCATGCCCGTATTCCTAATCACATTGAAAAAAAATCGTATTACAATAATTAATTTTATAGATATTGATTTGAAAAAAAATTTAAATAAAGAGTGTTTCTCGGGGAATTTACACATCACGTTCTAAATGTACTGCTTTATTTCGTTCTCATGAAAAAAAATAACGAAATACGAGACTGGTAAGTCGATGGAATTTGTGACGGTTGCTTACAGAAAAGTGAGAGAACAATCTCACGATATCGCTAGCTCGTTTAGGAATTTCTCGAGGCATCCTAAGGTAATTTTCTTTAAGTAAATTCTTTTAGTTAAGTAAAAGCTTTTTAATTTATGTTTTTTTTATGCCAAAGGCTCACATAATAATAAAATAATTTTTTTTTATAAAATATAAGTGATTAGATTTAGGATCAGGTTTTGCACCGTTTGCCTAATTCCTAATCACTTATTCAAGACTTTAATTAGCATAAAAATAAACTTTAATTACAAAAAATATTAGTTTATTGCATATTTTATGTATTTTTTTGTTGACATCTGTAACTTTATAAAGTGATTTGTTAGTAATTTTAAGTAAAAAGTACATATTTTTGTTTTCAGATATCTAACCTAAAATGCCCAAAGAAAACAAAGTAAAGGGTTACATACGTATCACAGGAGATGAGACAAAAGCTAATAATAAAGAAAGAAAAAGAAGAGGAGGGAAAAAACAAAAATCAAAACCAAAATCTAATACAAAGAACAATAAATTTAAAAATGATAAAGTGATTAGGATTTAGGACATAATAACTTACTCTTAAAAAATGAATAAATTATTTAATTTTCAATATTTTGACTATGTTTTTATTTTAAATTAAAGCTAAAAGTTTCGACTTTCAATTAAAGGAATAAAATTTTTCATAGAATTTTTAATTTCCTTGAATTGAATTTGAATTAAAAACTCACAGGGACAGTAACGGTATAAATCTCATTTAATAATAGTATATTTCGATACTAGTACGTAAAGCAGGCGATTCTGGCATGGGTGTAATACATCCGTGCGAGGTTCACTTGTTTCGCGCACATGTGCCGAACAATATTTTTTATAAATGAGTCTGTAAAACTCGACTCTAGATGTCTTTTTTGTATGGGTTAAGCAACCATTTTTTAGAAATAACAAAAATTTAGTGGTTGCCACTGTTACTCATTCCGGAGTCTCACAGTATTTAAGCCCACATCTTTATTTATTTTATTATATACATTCCGCTTATGCCTCTCCCCAGGAATACTCTACTCTAGAGCATCGGTTTATTTAGTCTAAAAGCCCAGGGCTTGGTTAATTTTTATTATAACTATGTTGAATCTACAATATAACGACCAGGGAACTTTTTTTGGCGTTAAAATGCTTAATTCAAGAATCCGGATAACAGGTGTAAAAATCCAGAATTAACGTAAATTATGTTTTATCCAGTTGAATCTAAAATATAGCATTCTTGTCTTCAATTTCATTTTCTGAATCAAGTATCACGACAAATATTCTATTTGTTGCACCTATTCGTCAAGTCCGTGGGGCCCGGGGCTGTAGCCCCCTCCCCTAAATCCGGCCCTGCCCCTCTTGTCCAACATCATTACGAATTTGCCCAGGTTGCGCCTGTGAAGCGGGGAAACTCCATTGGCAAACCCAGTGGAATAAATCCTAAGAAAACCCCCTTCGAAAATGGTCGGCAAATTGAAAGGTTCGATTTGGATTATGTCACATTACGTAGGCTTAAACTTCGAAATCATTCCATTTCATACCTCCCGCTCACCTTGTCGAATATGAGTCGACACCTAAGCGTTCGGAAGAAGTCAACGCGACGAGAAGCGGTCAACCATCAAGTACTAACAGCGGCCATCGCTGCTTAACTTCGTCAACCAACCAAAGTGTAACCTTGCTACTCCGCGAAGGCGTCGGTTACTTTTACTTTGATATAAGACTGGTATTCAGGCCACAAAAATTATTATTTGCTTTAAATTACGGGCGATCAGAATTATTCATCAATCTGCATTACCACGACAAATATTTTATTTGTTGCATAATAAATATAGGTTGGGGAATATTTTTATTAAAACTGTGGCTCATTCAAAAACAACGCATAGACATGGATTATTTTGTACAATAAGTAATTCCCGAGAATTTCACGGTATTAACTATATTTAGTTAAAAACTCAAGTTTCATGTTTTTATAGTAAAAGATTAATATACAATATTACATATTCATCACTGATTATCGGAAAGAAATTCAATTTAAAAAATATTATACATGATTTAAAATAAGTAATCAGGTAGAATAAATTTAATTGTGTATATAGGGAAAGAATAACACAAAAAGTTACGGTGCGCACTACCTAGTCACCATTATGGGAGAACCTATACACCTAGAAATCGAGTACGATCTAATTCCACACCTAGACACCAAAAGCTACGGAGTGCAAAATTTTTTCGAAAGTTTTGAGAGCGCGGAGCTCTTCTTTTTCCTCGGTTGCCATATATATGTCTCTGCTATTTTGTATATATATATATATATATATAT
>UELU01141649.1:0-24745 GCA_900490025.1 Megastigmus dorsalis
CGAAGAAAATTACGAATTCCATGTTTCTTTGCAATATCAATGTGCTACTTTATTGACCGAGTTTAATAAAATACAGAACTGTCCTTGTATACCTATAATTTACGAGTTCATAGTTGATTTCTTTTTACCGAATTACATCTGTGGTCTTGCATCATAATTTTTCTTTAATTTGGATCGTTTAGAAATGAGCGCCAAGTGTCAGTTCAATCATTAGAAAATGTATATGCAAATTGAGATATGTTTAATCTATCGGAACAAACTTAAAAGATCTACAATCTAATCGGAAAAATGTATACATCTACCATAAGTTTATAGATATACTTTATGGTTAATTAAAAGTTTGTTTCCATGGAATACCTTAGTTACAAATCACCCGCTGGATAACATATATTCCTTAGAACGTTTTTTAAATCCCTCCACAAGATTAGTTAAGATTTTTTGTGGGTTCGATAATTGATCCAAAACCGCGTCTCTTTAACATCGAAAGAGCGATACTTTTCCTCCATTGAAAATCGTATCTTTCCCTAATCACATTTAAAGATCGAATTTTTTCAAACGATTCCTAGTCCATGACTTTATCATCGTTAAAATGCCGATTCATCTATACTAAATCTCAAAACTAAGTCTGATAAATCATCGCTCGATCGCTCCGCGCACAAACGCAAGTCCATGCACTGAACTTATCGAAAAAGCCCCCCAAAGACTCTGGAAAAACCATTATATATACACGACATCATATAGACTTTCGATCCAGCTAGTATAATACTTACGAATCTCTCTACTCGCTTCTGTCTTCTACGTCTCTGCGGTTCTCATCCGTGGGTCCTCAACACACAATAAACTGCCACTGGTTGTAAAAAAGCTCGTTGTGTCTGTGGCGCACGGTATTTTTCGGCCCTCCGCTGCCGAAAAGTTGGCGTAGATGCGCTGCGAGAGGAGCGTCAAGAGGACGGGACCGCCACAGGGACCCCCATCGATGTATCAAATTATACACGCACACGGACAGACGAGTACACAGCGAGAGACTGACGTACGCATGTAGCGCAGAGACAGAGCGAACCCCGCGACTCGCTCTTATCAGTTTAACACTCTCTGCAGTCTCCGCTGGGCTCCTCGTTTGCCTTGCACACGTGACACAAGCGCTCTGCTTACACTGGCTTGTTCTTCGTCTCTCTCTCTCTCTCTCTCTCTCTCTCTCTCTCTCTCTCGCTTTCTCTCTCTTTTCTTTTATCGGAGCGCCTGTGCAATCGGCTGCGATGAATGTATTGATGCGAGACTGTGTGCGAGAGATCGGCGAATACACCGTATAGCAATGTTTCCTCTTTCTTTATTATTATTTCGTAGCGATTTTATGTTGCGATTGGTCCTTTTGTAATGCCGCTAGAGTGATTGGGATTTTTTGATTTATTATAAGGCTTACATTGATCGTTTTGATAATTTACGATTACACTTGGTAAAGAATTTCTGCATACCTTACGTCAAATTTTAATGTTTATTTGTTGGTCCAAATATTGAATCACTGCTCAAATTTGATATATAACACGCTTCGTAACCTTTATGTATATTTAAACGAGGCGTGATAAAAATATCAATGAAAGGCTAAGAGTGAAATTTTCGACAGCTAGTCACAATTTAAATTTTCGTAAAAGAAAATATTTAAATAGTTAATGTTGACCGAGGGAAATATGTACCAACGCAGTATAATTTATTTGCTTTATATGCCAATAGCGAATGTACATCAATTGGATCTTTCTATCTACCCACAAAGTTGCTTGTGCACTGTGTATGATGATATTTAGAGTGAACCGCAAGAGGGCATTATTAATATTAAATAAATAAAAAACACTTATTGAAGAGCCGTCCTTGGCTTAGTGGGTAAGGCGCTTGTCTATGCTAAACAAGGCGACTCAAGTGGTCGTGGGTTCGATTCCCATCTGGAGTCCGAAAATTTTTTCGGGTTTTTTTTCAGATGGAAAAAGAACCCATGATTGCGCCATTTGAAAAAGCCCCATTATTGGGCAAAAATTTGTAATAAAAAGTCCCACTAGGCAGAAAACAAGAAGAAAGAAGAAGAGAAGAAAAAAGTCCCCCACTGGGGCATGAAAATAATATATATATGCGTTAAAAATATGATTTATAATACAATGTATAAGACTTGCGAATAATTGTAACATGAATTCTAATACATATAATAATGACCGTTGTATCCGTGGCAATATATAAAAAATAAGCCAATAAACTATAACGACCAATAACAATACCAAAAAACACTTGTCACATTGATGACTTATATTAATTTCTATGCGTTTCTTTATCTTTTCATTTATTATCTCGTATTCGATTATATTCCACGCAACTGTTCGAATACTTTTTATAAATATACTTACTTATGTATATTCACTAAGAAGTTTTTGTAAAATGAATGAATGCATAAGTATTTTGATTTCGTGTATTCAGAGATCTTTTAAACTTGAATTCAGTGCGCGCGCATCATAATTCTATGTTTGCAGATTGTTCAATTACAATCACTTGAAACCATAAGTGACAATAAGTTAGCGACAAAAATGCAGGCGATGCGGGAATTGAAACAGACGTACTTAATAAAGTTGATTGTGAAATATTACAAAATGTTATAAGCTGCTATACCTAGTGTTATTTTGAAAGTATTAAATTAAAATCAATATTGCTGTCATTGTTTATGGTTCAGCTTGGAAATTCCTTAAAAAAAGTTTTGTCAACAAAGGTACCAGACCTAAAAATCTTAGTTTATTTAAGGTCCAGTTCCGGATAAAATCTGGATCACCTGAAGGCTGAAGTACACCGAAATATGAATGTAAACCTTTGTCAGGATCTGAAAAGGCTCTGAAGTTGTAATATAATAATTTCGGCGTAGTACAACTATAAATAGGTGTACAAAATATTGTAGGATCAAAAAATTAAAATAAGTATTTTTACTTCAATCACAAATACTATACATTAATTTTTATATATATTTTGTAATAAAATATATAAAATGGTATAAAAATAATATTGGATAAAAAACTTGTCTATTTTCTTGCGACTAATCTCTACATTCGATGACCCTCCCAATCCGTAACCCAATGACCCAATATAATAACCTAATACTGTGATAAGTAGTGTTAAGAGTACGCTTTAACAGAGCCAAAACTCCAAAGTAAACATATTCTGAATTATCTGCATTATCATTTGAATGGAATTTTTCTATTTCATGTTTATTTGTTAATCTTGTTTTTATTAGAGTTTTTAATGAAATAGGTAAATCAGGAATAATGTCATTATTTGAATTTGCTTGCATTTCAATTTCAGCTGTTAACAGCGAGAAGCATTTTCTTTCTCATTTTGGAATTTTTCTATTTTTTCTTCATTATAGAATCACTATATCAACTAATATACTTACTGAAGCCCCTATCTTCATCTAATTATCTTTTTCTTTTGTAAATTCCGTGCCCTGCACTACGTGCATGTTTTTTCCATTTCATGCATTTTATCGAGTCGTTAGTTGTTACGTACAGTATCAGTAAATATTTAAATTTTCAGCAGATGATATATATGTCTTAGATTCTGCTTCATTTGTATTTGTACTGGGTTAGATGCCTGTACAATTACCTGAAGTATTGTTCAGAGTAGTTCAGGTTTCCCGGTTCAGGGCCGGATTAATGGTACGGAATGAATTAAGTGTTTCTTTGCTTCCTTGATTTTATCCCCGTTCCCCTGTGAAGCGTCGAGGGCGCTCTTAGCACGCAGACCTGTAAACCCGTGGGCTACGGCGGTCGTTCACTGGACGCCGGACGTAAAGCCACTCTCGCTTCTCGGTGAGCTCGGCTGAAAATGCTGAGATGCCACAAAATAAGGGGATATGCTGTAGCCAGAAAGATTCCTGCCATACCGGTTTTGCATTTAACGAAAATATTTAAAGATAGAAACTAATTTTTGGAAAATCTCTGTGCCACCACCTCGGTAATGATGTTAACCTTACGTGGTTCCAAGTTCGCAGAGATTTTTGTCCTAGAAAATCTCTGCGGATTGTCGATGGAATTTCATGAAACTTGAACCACGTAATGTTTACATCGTTACCGAGATGGCGACAGAGATTTTTTTCCAAAAATTAATCGGTACCTATATATATATATATTTCGTTAAATGAAGGAACCAGGGAGGTTATTCTCTAACTATCTCACCAGTGAGATAGTTAGAGAATAACCCCCCGGTAAGGAAGGAATTTTTCCAACTATAGCACAATATCCTCTCATTAGTCATAGTTTTTTACAGCATTAAAAAAAAACTAAATTCAGCAATTATATTTTAGATCACCAGAAAATTAAAGAAACATGAAATTCAATTTTAAAACTATCTTTTATTTCATTAAATACCGATTTGAAAATTCGTTAATTATATAATTAACATTTAATAACGATGACACTACAAGATGCATACGGATCTCTTTTTTAATTTTCAATACGTATCTATATTAAAGATATTAATAGTAAAATTTAAGTAAATAATGTCTATCAGTAAGTGTAATATCGTTCAGAACAATTTCTTGAAAATTATTATAGTTTAGGGGCAGTAAACTATCTGTTCGTACACGAAGAAAAATAAGTTATATTAAAAATTACTATATGTTCCGCGAATATAAGCGTGGAACAATATATACCTACCCAGAAAATGAGAAACATTACTGTTTTATTATAAAATTTATTATACTTATATAGTAAAAAGGTTCTATCTCAACTTTTTTAGGCAACAAGGATATATCTTGCGAACATTGTTTTTTTCTTTCAACTTTAGTTGATAGAAAATGCATAAATGTAAATTTTATATGAAAGATTTTGAATTAAAATTCTTTATCATATACTAAAATACATTTAAACAGAAAAAATTACAAGAAGATCTTTGGTATAAGTATTGTTGCGAGGAAGAATCAATTTCCCCGAAAGAAAAAAAAACATACGCGAGATAGAAGGATCGAACTCTTATGCTCAGATATATAACTTTCAAAGAGCAGTTAGCTGAAAAAAAATTAAATTATCAACAATTATTTATTTTGGAAATTATTAATTTAGATAGTTTAGTAGTAAAATTATGAGAACGAAACTGTTATCTTTGTATAATAAAAATATGTCCTAATTCTTCAAGATATAGTGATAAATAATGATAATTTAGATAATGTATTTCCATTATTAATTAAAATAAAGCAGACTAAATACTTTTTTATTTTAGAAAAATAATCGGTACGATATCTACACATGTATTTAATACACTATTTACCTACGTTTAACCATGAATTAAATTTGCACGTTTTACAGGACTGCAGGTAGGCTACTTCCTCTTAATAGAACCCTCTAATACTTACAAGAGAATTTATTGATTTTTCAGTTGGTCCTTGACGTCTCCAGTATGCATGTGGAACGGATGTGAATTCAAGGAGGTCACTCGAATTTTACCTATACCATTAATTGCATCTTGAAATTTTAGTTCTAAATGCAAGAAAAGAATATTATATTATGATCTATAAACCCTTGAATACGATGAAATTACACTAATTCGAAAAAAATTTAGATTGCGTTATTACGTTGCAAATTTCGAGTTCATCTTTATATTCTTTGATACCAACGAATATAGACACTTATGATACCGAAAAGGCATAATAACCTGGTATCCATTATATAAAAATATTAACCGAAATATTATTTCATTTTTCATGTTCAAAATGTTCAAAAATCTAACATGATTTCTTACAAGAGGGAAAAAATTAATTTCAATAATTAATTTTAGGTTTTCGCAAACTTGTTGAGTGATAGAAGTGATTTTTTTTCTATCGAGTTTTTAGTGTCGAATTAAATGAGCGACGGAGCTCTACTTCTAATTTACTACTAATTATACAAAGTTGGTGCAATAAGATCTTTGGTATTAATATATCATATACTTATGCTATTCTGAGACTGGTCACTGACAGTAAATCGAGAAATTTTCGATTGGATAAGCTTTAATTAAAAAATGGTTAAATAGTTCTATAAAAAATGATTAGATATTGCTAGTTGCAAATTTTTAATTTTTCTCATGGAATTTTCTAAAAAGCACAATCATTGAGATATAGAGACACTATGTATTTGACAAAGAATATGTTTCTAATCCAATATCTAAAAATTTCGGTCTTAAATTTGTTTAATGAAGTGATAAACTTCAAAGTCGGCGTACAGCTCCTTAAAGAAAAAATAATGAAGAATAGTTTTGTGTTATGAAAGCAGAAATAATTTTTTGAGTAGCGAAAAATACTATAATAACGCTTATTGTAATTAAAATTGGAACTATTTAATTTATTGTTATTGCTACTTATACTGTAGATTAAATTTAAAAATTTTTGTAAATAAAATCAGCGGAATGACAACTCATGGAAGATTCAAATGTACAGAATTCATTTTCTTATAAATTCTGTTACTAACATACAGTAGACATTAATTTAATCTTATACAATCATTTCATTTTAAATTGATTATTATCATGTGCAAAATTAATAAATTGATATTTAAGCAGTCCGGTGAATAATGTGGACTCCACTGTCTGTGTCTATAGGTTGTGAGATTTCGCCCACTTTGAGAGCAAATGCAGCTTCTTCAAATGGTTTTTGCATTGCACCTCGGCCAAATGGACCCAAATCACCATTACGCTTCGCTGAACTGCAGTCACTGTATTTGGCAGCTAGAGAACCAAAACTTGCTTCTCCAGAAACAATTTGTTCTCTGTAGGCTAATTATAAAAAAGAATATTGCTTAATGATTTTTGAGTAATAAAATAAAGTTGTAAAGCAAAGCATGTAAAGATACAGATAGATTAAACAAAATAAATTTTAATGAATTTCATTAAATAAAACCCATTTTAAAATCCTATTTTATTTAGTTTTATCAATATGCTTTAGGGTGAATGTGCCAATTACTGCGGATTAGAAGTAGAGGTTAACTTCAGACTTGAATAAATTCGTTGTACACGAACAAATAATGACAATTCACCCTATATCGAATAAAGTCTAATAATATAGTTAAAATCATTTCTGAATTGACTTCAGAAATAGATGCTTTAAATTAGCACAATATAAAAATGATTTTTACTGTATAATGTTTTACACAAATCGAAAAAGCTTACATTTGATTAGTTCTAAAGCTTCCGCTTTAGATCTAGTAATATTTTGTTCTCGCCAAGATGATGGCCGACGAGAACCCGAATGTTTTACAAGTATATGTGCACACTGCACCTCATCGGGTCCTTCAGTTTTACCATTACCAGCTGATGGATCAGCTGCTTTATCTGGTCTGTCCCACTGACTTTCCTTGGTATAAACATTCAAATAATAGTGCTGACCTAAATCATACATTCAAATTATTTCTCATTATCATCTTATAAATAAGAGTATCTTTGCAGAACTATTGGTGCTTGCTTATATGTCCTTGTACGCACCAGTGGAACGACTTAATCGTTTCTCCCAACCAGAGGGTAATTCTTCGTCGCTCATAATTGGTATGAAAATATCAAGGTAGCTTAAAAGGTAACAACAAATCCGATACAACAATGCTGCTGTTCTACTTCTAAATCACCCTGTATATATGCACCTGCAATGATTAAAATACACATTAACTCCACAGACTGAGTATATAAATATATATATATATATATATATATATACCAAGGCAGTACAAAAGGAGCATGCATGCACTCCGAAATCATCGACGTAGAAAATAATGCAAGCGTACACACACACACACACACACACACACACACCATTACCGACCCCATCATAACTCTAGAATAAAACAGCTTATATGCATTCGTACCTCCGACGTCGAACAAATCTTATTCTCAAAGAATCACAACACGCCTCATGTCCTTTTCATACGACTTCCTCAAAACGTCGAGAAAGATAAACTCTTGAAGTTGAGAATGAAGGTTTGACTTTGCCTCTCGGCACAATTATTTCCCAGTAAGTAAAATTCGCCTAACTTTTCTGGGGAAGATATAACTTTCGTAGTCGCACCGGCGCGCACACCTCGAATATAATCTGTATAATAGAGCAACCACGCCGCGTCCTAATACAAGCGCAATGCTCCCTAGGTGCATACGTGTGTGCAGCTGTACGTGTATTTCTTGTATCTATATATATATAATTATATAGCGTGATTCAACCGATAATCGAGAAACTACGATTTTCTAGATTCGTATACATACAGCCCATATAGGTCTAAATGGGTGTCGTCATTCATCGGCAGTCGGCACTCTACTCCGCTGTCGAGTGTCGGCACTCGGCAGATGGCAAATCCGCCGCCGACGGCGCGAGTGGGCGAACGCATCTTATTATGTGTGACCGTCAATTTTTTGCTGGAGTAAACTAATGGGGCTAAATGGGGTTACGCGGCTACACCAGCCAGTCGCTGCCCGCTGGCGGCGCTGGCCAGGTCGGCCAGGTCACTGCCCACTGGTCAGAGAGTCATCACTATCAGACATCAGACATGAGACAAGCGTTTCGTCAGACAAGGACGACAAGGTCAGCATGAGCCGTATGCTCTGTAATTAGTGAATTAGTCTGTATGCTCGAGTATGCTGAATGCTGATGACTTCTGGAAGATCTGAATAAGCGCTAAAATTAAAGAAAAAACGAAAGGAAATAATTTATACTTATTAATTCGAATAAGCGCTTTTATGTACTTTTTCCAAAAACATATTTTGTATTGAAAATATATGCATTGATAGGTGATCGTTCAGTCTGAAAGCTTCAGCTATTATACATATAGGAAGAAGAAATTAGTCGCAATAGATTTCAGAGTGCAATATGTACTATTTATCATTTTATTATTTTATTACAGACAAAGATGAATGCTGATCAAGTATTTGTCGCAACGCTTTTTTATTATTTTATTATACTACATCTATGTGTAGATAAACAAATGAATATACTTTCTAATTAACTAATATATCCGCAACAAATATAATTGTATTTCAAATGATGGAAAATGATATTTACGAACCAATTAAATGACTTTTTATTTGGTGACCAACCATTTAAAGTATTTCATCCACGAACGTATATATTCCAATAATTGTATTTCATTGTAAGTAGTTTTCAATGTATTGCGAATTGCATATATATTCGTATACAATATAACTATATCATGTTATATTTACCTACTTTTAAATTTTACATTAAGTAGTAAACAGTTTTGCAGCTAACGATATTATTTTTTTCATTATCTAAATGATTTCTAAATGCCATTCATCTATACCTAATCATCTACTGCCACGAATTTGGCGCGCACTGTCATTATTTGAAGTTAAGTGCGCACCCCATTTTACATTGTTTGTGTTACCCAGCGTAAACTTCACGCGTTTGACAATTGTTTTTGGTGCAGCAGGACTGACAGAGCAAAACAAGTAGATGGTAACTGCAGTACTTAAATATTGCTTCTAAAATACGAACGATTTGTTATTAAGTTTTATCGTTATTAAAAATAAAGTTTTGCTGCGGACTTCTACTGCTTGTTAAGGTAGTTTGTCGCTTTTAATTATTATTCATCGATTAATAAATACTTATTTACGAGTACTTATTTACACGGACTTACATGTACTTATACAAATACGAATTAGTTATAAGCCCAATTTTCTATAATACATGATTTACATATATAAATATATATACAGTTTGAATTTCCTCATTTTCAATTATTTAAATTATAAATTATTGCAAAATATATACTTGTTTTTATTGATACTGTAATAATTTTTTCAATTAATTGAGTATTTACATTTTTACAGGTTCTGTTTACAGCTGATGAGACACTGCATTTAAAAAGTATAATATAATTTATTTTTTAAACCTCAGTGTTTGTCGATGATAAGGATAATCTAGTACTATTTATACATGAATCAAAAAGAAGAATCCCTTATAAATAAATTTAATTGTGATATTCAACTCTCTTGCACTCCCTCAACGATTACAGTGTCAGCCATAAGACATCTATTGGACAATGGAGTATGTATCAATTCAAGAGATAAAAATGGAAACAGTTTATTGCATTTAGCAGTGAAAAATGATATCAAAGATATAGTTAAATTACTTTTACATAGGGGAGCTCTAGTGAATGACAAAACTGAAAATGGTCGAACTCCTCTTCATATAGCTGTTGAATGGGGTAGAGAAGAAAATATAGTTCTTCTTTTAAAAAATGGAGCAAATGTCAATGCAAAAGATAAGGATGGTAGGACACCACTTCATTTAGTGGTGGGAAAAGATGTATACTTTTATGGAAAGAAAATAATTGAACGATTTGAAAAAATCACTAAATTACTTTTACGTAAAGGAGCTTACATCGATGAACGTGATAATGTTGAACAAACTGCGCTATTTATTGCTGTCATTGCCAAAAAAGAGCGAACGATTAAAATACTCTTAGATCATGGTGCTAAAATTAATGCAAAAGACAGTTCTAATATGAGTCCTCTTCATTTTGCAGTTATTTCTAATAACATTGAAATAGTGAAATTATTATTAGATAGAGGTGCAAATATTTTGTCAAAAGATAAGATTGGTAGCAGTCCATTACATTTTGCAGTAGAAAGGAACAATTTAAGTATTGCTAAGCTTTTACTTGAAAGAGGAGCTATTGTAGATGATGTAAGGAAAGATCGTTATACTGCATTACATACTGCTGTTGATCATGGCAAGGAAGAAAGTGTTATACTTTTATTAAATAATGATGCAAATATTGATGCAAGAGAAGAAAATGGTAAAAATCCTCTTCATTTAGTAGTACAACGATGTTTACAGGGAAGTACCAAGGAAGTAGTACAAAAATTCAAGAGGATTGCTAAGCTATTGTTATCCAAAGGAGTTAGTGTGAATAGGTACCATACTATTATTTTTTTACTGAATTATATTTGAATTTTATGACATTTATTAATATGAGTTTTTCAGTGTTACAGATACTGGACAAACTGTACTCCATATTTCTGTAATTGCAAGAAATAAAGTTATGGTAAAATTACTACTGGAGCATGGAGCCAATGTCAATAGTAGAAATAATTATGGAGAAAATCCATTGTACTGTGCTGTTAAATCTAAAAATGATCGCATAGTTAAATTTTTGTTAAAAAAAGGAGCAGATGTAAATGGCAAAAGAAATGATGGTAGAACTGCTCTGCATGGAGCTGTAGAAATAGAAGATATGAATATAATTCACATTCTTTTGGAGCATAAAGCAGATATCAACGCTAAAGATGATAAAGGCAAAAGTCCTTTATCATTTGCAATTACTACAATCGATGAAAGTTGCATTTCAGAATCTCTAACAATGTATCTAGCAATACTGGATACAAAGAAAATATGTACAGAAAATTTAAGACTACTCGAAAGCAATGAAAAATTAAATTGGTTTTACAGTAATTGCTTAGTAGAAATACAGAAAATGAAACAATATAAAATATGTTATAAAATCACAATCTATAACATTTTGACTGAATCAGAAAGAGAATTGGGAAGATATGCAAGGAGTCAGAACGTAGTACAACTTTTTAAGACGAATGAATACAAAATGCAGTTTCCAATATATGGTTCAATGTTGAAGGAGAAATTTTACAAGGGTTTAGAGAGGAGACAATTACTAAAAATAGTAGAAATTTCTCTTAACTTTTTATGGAAGTATTTTAGTTTATCGGATCTTTTGATCCAGAAAGTATTGTATTATTTGAGTTTTGAAGATTTAAAGTTTTTAGCAATAACTGCTGAAAATGCAGCCACTTGTTCAAAATGAATGACAAAAGACTAATAATTGAAACAAAAAAAAACAATATCATTTCACTATACTAGTTGTATATTATAATTTTAATTATCAAAACTGATAGCTGATGTAAAATTATCAGTTCTCCATCTGCATTATCTAGAATATAATTTTAAAAAGACTCTTGCTTTTAAATTGTTAGTAATAATTAAGTCTTTATAATCATATACCATTAAAGATGTTATTTCTATAAAAAAAAAAATAAAATAGATTATTTCCTTATTCTGCCTATGAAACCTTACGTTTTACATTGTATAAAATGTTTATTTTGGTTCTTCAGAGAGAAAGCTTTATAACAGTGAAAAAATTTTTTTGTTCCAAAAATGCTTAAAAACATGTATTTTATCATCATTATTATGTGCGTGTGCGTGCGATATGTATGTACATTATTTTAGGATTTAGAACTTCTAATTAATTAGGACTTTTATTTAGGACTAAAAAGTTACAGTGGTGCCATAGCTAATACTAAATTTTCAAAATTTTAAGGTAGCAAATGATAGCAAATTTTTAATAAAATGTACAATATTTAGAGATATTTTATTGCAAATTATACGATGGGTTATTAAAATATTTTTAAAATATATAAACAAACGGCTTTGAGAACCCTGATATAAAAATTTGATTTTCCCCTATCTAACAAGTAACAATATAAGTAGGTACAGGATGTTAAAGGGAAGTAGAAAATTAGCCGAGCGAGCCAATCAGGAAAGAGCTACAGCAGGAGGCGAAGCGCCAGGCGGGTGCAGTGACGCCAGTGAGGTAGCCCGCCGACTGCCGGGTATCTCTGCTGTAAAGCTCTCTCGTGATAGGCCCGCTCGGTTAATTTTCAATCGATGATTACTCGATAAATATTGATCGGATCGAAAAGTTACAAGAGGATTTTTCATTTAGAATTTTCCGCTCTATCCAATGCCGTAGAGCCTATTCTACTTCCCTTTAACGCCCTATATAATACAAAGGAAGGCTGAAGGGCGAAGGCTCGTTCAGCTCGTTATGCCTCGTTTGCGCCCTGTGGTTCTCATACTGGCCATCGGGGGCGCTACCCACCCCGCCCCTTGAATCGGTGCCCGATAGGTATACCCGAATTTCAAAATTCAAAGTATATATAGATTCTTTCTTTGAGTTTCTGCAAGTTTCAAATGATATAAGTATTTCACTTCAAAACAACAATAACTGAATCTAAAATAGTAGGTACTTATCATCTCTTTTTTTTTAAATTGTTAATTTTTCTTAATTTTATGCAAACCAATATTTTTCTTACGCTTACGTTGCGCTATTAATAATTATTTTAATCAATAACTTTATAGTCACAATTCTAATTACTTAAATATTGCTGATAAATATGGTTTTTAAAAATATAAATAAACTTAACATTAAATCTTTGAATTTTTATTACTTATATACTTATTACGTTAGCGCTTTAGTTTTTGATGTGTTTATATCTATTACTAAATACACGTGCTCATTACAAATATTATACCCTATGTCAACAATGCGAAAATATTTGCAGTTGACAATGTGAAACGGCAACAGAGATGCGAAAATCAGGAGAATTCTCCTGCGCTGTATTCATAGGTGCAATTTGGCAACAGCGCGAGGCTTCGCTCGTTCAAGTCATACGGCGTGAAACGCAATTTAGAACGAGCCGTATGACTTGAACGAGCGAAGCCTCGCGCTGTTGCCAAATTGCACCTATGAATACAGCGCAGGAGAATTCTCCTGATTTTCGCATCTCTGAACGGCAATTAAGCAGTAACTTTGTAGGTTAGTGAATTTAATAAATTTAAGGATGATTTTGATATTGCAACAAAAAAAGCTGTTACCGAAAATTTTTTACATTTCGGAAATGTTTAGAAAATTATAGTTAACAGAAAAGTGATTATCAAGTATTTCATGATAATTATACAATGTAGATACCATTGAATTAACTTTTCGGCAATTTTCAATCGAAATTTTCTTATTACATTCACTTCCAAGATTTCATCTGTTAAAAAATATTTTAGAAGAATAAGTAAACATTATTTAGGTTATTTACTCAATTACATACTCATTTATAATTTTAATTGTGTATTAAAGTGACAATGGCTGCGACCAAAAGTATTACTATAATAACACCCAATGGACATCGACCAGTTATAAAGATTTCACCACATACAACAATATTACAAGTAAAATGATATCTATCTTGAAGGTAAATACTTATTAGCATAAAATTAATGTATAAATTATTATTCTAGGCCCTCGAGGAAGCATGTCAAAAGTTTGATCTTAATCCTGACGAATATGATTTAAAGTAACAATATTTATTATATTATTTTTAGAACTATAATTTTTACTTTTAGCAAAACTAATTAAATTTATTTTTTGTTTATAGACATTTTAATATAATATTAGATGTTGATTTAACCTTCCGTTATACTAATATATCAAATAATGCCTGCCTAGAAATGGTGGAATGTAAAAAACCAAGAAAAATGTCAAATGTAACAATTTTTGTACAATTGATAGATGAAAGTCGTGTAAAAAATGATTTTTCACCAAACACAAATATTGATAAAATTCTTAAAGATTTAAATATTGAGTATAATAAAGAAACTACAGTTATAAATTATTTGCTAAGAGAGGTGAGTTTCATGGTTTTAAAATATTCAAATAATTAAAACTTTTAAAAATAAAAAAATGCTTAAGCTTTTCAAGTTTTGTTCAATAATAGTTAGTTATTCAAATGATTTTTTTATATTAAATAATTATTTTAAAAAAATTAATCCAATAAAATTTGAATTTTAACTTGGTTGGATTGAATTAAATGATTATATTGCATTTGTTAAAGATCTATGGTAAGGAATTTGAATCTGTAACATTAAAATCACTAGGATTAAGAAGTGGATCAGCACTTTTTAGACTATTTGAGCGTTCAGAAAAATTAAAAAAAGCTAATGTTTGTATGCCGCCACAACCAAAAGTTTCTAAATCTGAAGAATATGAAGATAATGGAGGATTGAAACTAATTCCTATTGCTATTTCTAGTAAAAATAAAGTTTTAGATCCCATTTCTCTTATTAAAGCAGAAAAAGGATTTATTCAAACACCAAATGACACACAAAAAGAAAAAGAGACTGAAATTAAAGTTGATGATTATAATGCAGAAGGAGTTTCCGTTACAAATCAGAATATACAATTAAAGAAAAATGAAACCCCAATGGATTTAGATCAAAGTAGTGACAATGAATTACATGCGAATAAAGAAATTGAAGAGGAAATTTCTCTTATTAAAGCAGAAAAAGGATTTATTCAAGCACCAAATGACACACAAAAAGAAAAAGAGACTGAAATTAAAGTTAATGATTATAGCACAGAACGCGTTTCTGTTACAAATCAGAATATACAATTAAAGAAAAATGAAACTCCAATGGATGTAGATCAAGGTAGTGACAATGAATTACATGCTAATGAAGAAATTGAAGAGGAAATCCCTGAGGTCGAGTTTGTAAGTAATGTGAATAATTAAGGTGACTGCATGATGAATAATTAATTAAGTAAGAAATTACTTTTTATAGCTTGGAGAAAGAGATGCTTTATTATTCAATCAAGCTGATGTAAGAGCGAAGCCTCAAAAGGACATTCCTGATAAGTTTTTTGAACATAACATTAAGGATAGTGAAACTCTATGGAGTGATGTTAAAAGAAAGCGAGCATTACTTGAAGAAAACCCACTTTTAACTTTAAAGCTAAGGAATTTGGATAAAGAAAAGATGAAATTGAATGATCTACATAAATATATAACGACTACAATTCGAATACAATTTCCAAATCAGTTAGTCCTTCAAGGAGTTTTTAAGCCCTTGGAAACAGTACAAACAGTTAAAGACTTTGTCAAAACCTATCTTCAATACCCAGAAACAGATTTTGCACTTTGTAAGTATTAATCGTACCTTTTATGAATCTTTGAAGGTGTAAATAAATTATATATTTCCCAACATAATCTTTTATTCTTTATATCGAAATAGTACAATGCAATTAAAACAAATGTATTGTTCTCAACAGATACCTCTCCACCTCGTTGTGATCTGAATCTCGAGAATAGCTTAGATGATCAAAAACTTGTTCCAAAAGCCAGAATTTATTATTCTGGTAGCTCTGATCTTAAACTGGAAGTTAAGTCTAAATTGACTGACCCCGAAGTTGCCAATTTGCAGGCTGTAAAAATGAGGTGAGAATATTTTTTGTATGTCCATAACAAAAGTACAAAAATAAAATAGTGAAAAAAACGTATACACATTGTTTACAGAAATTTGTTTTTTTTAAATGTTGATTTTAACAAATAACTAGAATTTTCATGATTAAATTTCATTTTTTTATTTTCATTAAAAATCATTTATGACAAAATCCACATTATTCTTTGCTTTTTTAAAACCTAGTTTTGGAAATGTATATATTACCATTTCATTTTCAGTATAACGACGATACGTAATGATAATGCATCAATCGATAACGACGACTCAACCGATTGTACGTCTCTGTTTCAATCTACGTCTACGTCTCAACCTATGCCTATGCCGGCGACGACTTTCAGAGACGCGGATAAAAGCAATGGCGTTCCGGAGCCCCGACCGGGTCCTAGCAGATTGCCATCGCAAAAGACTCAAGCACCAAAGTGGTTCAATCTGTCTTCCAAATAGCCCAAAGCCTTTCAATCATTATAAAAAGAGAAGGTTCTTTATTTTATTCATTTTCTTTTTTAATATGATAGGTGCATGACTAATATGTTAATCGCAGAGCACTTGTTATAAAGTTTCATTTCTTATTTTGTATTTTTGTGTTCTAATATCTAAAAAATTGAAAACTTTTAGAAAAAGAAAATTGTATATATATATATATTTGTAATTTTTATTCTATCTAATCGTTAAAGTATTTACAAAAATTGAACATTCAAGCGAGTTTCTTATTCTTTCTTTTTTCTATTTTTTTTGTTTGACAGATGTGTAATATATGTATATAGATTCCCGAAAAAAGGGGTAATTTTTAAAAATTATAAAAAACTTTTAATAAAAATTGTGATTTTAAACTATATTAGTACGAATACTATAAAGTAATACTATAAAACTTTTAAATTATCTATTATTATTCGAATTGTATTTCAAATAAACGTATACAGTAATTAAATTATTTATGAGAAAGTAAATATAAAATATATCATAGAAGATTTTTCATAATTTCATATTAGTATAAATATTGTTCCCTAGGGAATTTGCGCGCATCATGAATGAGTTTCGATTTTCTTCGAGCAGCGATTAATGTCAAGTCTATCACAGATTAGCCAAGAGATGAAAATGCGATAAATACGATTGTGTGAATACTCAAGGCTTAAAATACGTGAAAAAGCTTAAATTATTGTAACGAATCTTATACCTTAAATAGATATTAAAATTTTTTTCAAAAAAAATTTTGAATAGCTTATCAGCTCGGAAGCGTTGTTTTATATAATAAATGTTGCTGAGTGATCAATTTATTTATATATTCGAAGATTGTATTCTTGGAAAAGCATTTTTAAGAACGTAAAAGTGTTCTGCACCTATGCTCATATAATTGCAACTATTCTACATGTAACTATTCGTATTTCTATAAAAAATTCCAGAAGTGCTTATTATGGCAACTATTATGGCAACTATAACAGCAAAATAGTCTTATAAAGTTTTCTTTCTTTTTTTTAAGTCGATGATATGTTTGTAATATATTAACAAGCAAAAATAATTAAGGTGGTTCTTGCATAAAAATGACACTATTCGTAATAAATTTGTTATTATCTCGTATAACGATGTAAGATATTTTGTGATTGATAATTTTCGAGGTAGACCATTGGTCACATAAGACAATTCTGAAACCTATAAGTACTATTATAATTCACTTATTCTTAATCATTTTCTTAAGGCCTTAATAAATTTATTGGAACATATAACGAAATAGAATTAAAATATAAAATAAGTAAACAGATAAATTGTCAGCATTGAAAACCTTATTAGAACTTGTACAGACATATGAAAAAACTTTTATACTTATATCTGAATGTCTATTCATATCTTTTTTTCTCTGACTAAATCTTTAATGATTATAAATTAATGATTATAAAAAGATCAGAAAATTAAAAAAAATTTTTAAATTTATCTGGAGTTTAGTACATACATTGTTATCACTTTAAAAAGTGATACACCACCTTTTATAAAAGAAATGATATTACAATCAATATAAAAACTTTTTTTTTAAAGATATGTAATATAAAAGCGGAATAAAGCAATTAAATTGCCTTAATATTTGATCAAATTTGTAGTTTATACAAAAACGTAATAGTCATTCTATATTTACTTTATAATTAAGTATATCTGTAAATTTACAAGTAAACGCGGGACCTCTTAAGGCACCCATAAATAGCAAAGGGTACCTTTAATTATTTTCAAAAAGACATTCAACATTTCTATAAAATGTTATTTGTTTTAAAAATAAGTATTTCATAGATGTAAATACATTATTTTAGAAAAGTTTTTATCTTGCACAGAGTACGTTATAACTTTATGAAATAATTACTTTATACAAAATTCACAGTTTATAAAAAGTAGTCTTTCCCAGAATAATTACAGATACCTTTCTGGTTCAAAAGCTTATTTGAGTTATATTAAGTATTAAAATGGATCTGTGCTCCCAGAGAACTTAAATTAGTAAAGCGTAAATTATCTTATAACATTTAAAAATTATTTTTCTACACTCTATGTGTGCATACATGCTCAAAATTGCCCTTTAGGCTCATTGTATGGAAATAGTGCTTTGGATCACTAGGCCGTACAATTTTTATACACTGCAAAATTCAATTTTATTTTACGTACCCGAAGTTGTAAAAAAAATTTTTACGGCCGCAAAAACTTCCTTGAAATCTGAATCTACAGTCTAGCATATTAGAACCATATATTACGCTTCTAGTGGACGAAGAAGATAATAATTCTGACGAGAGTGACAATCATTCAGGCCGAGATAACTTAGGCGCACGTGTACATTTTTTTCTTCGTAAAACGTTGACTCGCAATATTATCCCCCTCAATGAGATTATCTCCTTTTCTCACTACATGCGTAATGTATTAGTTTCTCATTTAGACGTTGTAGAGCTGATATTTATAATCCACAAAGGCCCATAATTCTAGAGTAAAGATATTTCAACTACAGAACTTATAAAAAGTTTGAAATATCAATTTGGTATGTAACCGTTCGTTCTCAACTAAACTTTTGAACCAGAATTAAACATCTTTTGACACCCTTTCCCCTTAGTCCTTTACATCCTTCGTTCCAGTATCTGGCGATTTCAGTTGCAGATGCTTGAGCCTTTCGACAGGTCCGCCGATTATATTGCCCAAGGGTCCCGATCCGCCTGCCTCCTGTTCGATACTCTCCAAAAGGTTGGCCTCCACTTCGCCACTATTAGGCACATTATTGCTATTGCTACCGATCATCTGCTGCTGCAGCTGTGAATCCAGAAGTCGCATATACTTGTCCATCTCGCCGCCCCTGTCCTCGTCATCGCCACCGAGGGAACCTTCGGAACTGCCGTCAAACTCGCCGTCACCGCCTGGTACGACGAGATCGAGGATATCCCTCAGGGCCGTGTCGAATACATCCGGATCAAAGTCTATGCGACCGTTGTCGTCCATGTCTACCTTTAACTCGGTTTCTTTATCTCTGCAGAAACAAGGATGCATACCATTTTTTAGATTATTGTACGTGAATTTTTCTATTGACAGTAAAAAAAATTGTCATTTTGACAAAAGTTAAGACACATAAATTAAGTGCATTGATAAAGATGCTAATTTTCAAAAATAGAATAATTGATTCCTACCCAAAAAATTGAACTCCATCGATTCCACTCTTTTGGTTAATGAACGCTTTAACTTTGCCTTGAAGAGTTTGCGGTTCGTCCGGACCCTTTCCCGTAATTCCGAACTGTTGACTCAGCATCGCTTCCAGTTGTGCAGGATCGACGCTTAGCCAGCTATCGTTATCTTCAGGACTTAACGTACATACCTCTTGTGCTAGAAAAAAAATTAAAACTCATGTCTTATCAACTAGTTCAGAAGAGATGTACCGATATATCAATTTTTTATTTTATCAACGTGTGTATATGTATATAAAGTAATAGTACTTTAAAAGTGATTCTGAAAGTTAAGAAACTTTTGGAATTCAATCGAGTATGTACCTTCCGTCTCCACGTCGTTGCTCTGAATGTCCCTGTAAACCTCGAGCAATCTCTCCGCCTCGGTACTGTCGCGCCTCCTGCCAATCTCGTTCGGATCGACGTGGTGCTTGTAGTAGGACCTCGCCTTTTCCAATAGTTGTGCCCTTTCCTGACTGCCTTCCAGCAGTTCTCTGAAGTAGCCACTCATCTCGAGCCGTTTAAGAAAACACGCCCAAGCATCCTCATTGAACTCGGACTCGTCAGCACTTTGTTTCTCGCGTTTGCGTCGCTGCACGTTCCCCCGCGACACCATCATTTCCATGCCACAAGCTATTTTGATTCCCAGAAGGTAGGCGTTGTACTTGGAACTGTTGGCCGGTGGCAGGTTCCAGCCTGTGCGCGGATCCCCTGTGTACCTGAAAATCGAATAACAGGCGTTAGTTTTTGCCTTTGAATTTTGAAAATATTTTTGCTTTGAAGTAAATGAATTGAGGGAGCAACATAGTGCAGTAGATGTTATTAATTTCTGCTGTAACTTGGATCTTGACAAAAATTACAATTGGAATATGTAAAAATTAACAGGAAACTAGTAATTTCCATTAGGAATGATTAGCTATTATAATATAGCCATATAACTTGTTAGCGATTCCTGTAAACACAATATAAAAAAGTTTATATTTTTGCTATTTTGTAAATATATTTGAACAGCATTAATTTGAGTTAGTAAATACGTAAAACTTTGTAGAAGACATTTAAAGTAAAAATTTTATAAGTTTCTAATATCTATATTACGAAATTGATACAATAGACTAAACAATTAATAATTCTGGATATAATTACTATTTAGCTATAATTATTAAACTAGAATCTGTTAATTACTTATGCAGGTAATATTTTAGTTTATATTTCTATTTGTAATTCTACAAGCTATAAAAAGTTACGCATGATAGTTTTTTTGTCCTATAACATGAATAATCAACTTTTAAAATTATAATATGCAGCTATGAGTTTAATATGATTTAGTGAATAAATACCAATCTTTTGATAAATTTATTTTTTATTTATACAAAATTTTCATTTTTTCAATTTTTTTTTGAAAATAAGAAAATATTTCAACTGGTATTTTAGTCACTATTCGAGTAATACTGATCATTTTATTTTATCAATTTATATGAAAATAATTTTAGTAAAAGTATAGAATATAATGTATAAAATCACTTAATTATACTGATCTGTATCATCCGAAAAGCACATCGTGCAAACACATTACCTACATTACCTATAATATTTTATAAATTATAATTATTGCTAAGTAAATGAAGAAATAATTTTCAATCTACAGCAATGATCAATGTACATTATTATAACATAAAAATAAAAATAGGAAATATTTGACTTTCAAGGTAGAATGCATTCATATAAAAAAATAAAAATTGTTCCTGCTCCTAATAAAATATAGATTAAAAGTCGGTGGCAAGCTCTATTCTAACTCACCAATATACCTAATAATTTTAGTGTATGCCAATTCACCAAAAACTCACCTGACAGGACAATACCCGCTGATCAGCATTACCTCACTTTACCAAAAGTAATTTTAAAACTGTTAAGAAATTTTGGTACTTTAGCTTTAAAAAATTATATACATGTACATGTATCAATGTAAAAAATTGTCAGTTTTCAGTATTGTAAATAAGTGATCATTAATAATTAATAAATCTAGTAAATTAATTTTAAGTTTTAAAATCTTCTACCTATATTAATATTTTTTAATATTATATATTATGAAATTAGATACTATACATTTGTATTGGTAAAATTATAATTGAGTTTAATGCTGTTTGAAATGAAAAATTCTCGAGTTATAATATGATTGATAATTACAATGACGATAGCACAGTAATATTTTCCAATAAAGAATGTTAAGATGACTTAACAAAAAAGTAAATAAAAATAAATTTTAATAACATAATTAAAATTAATATATAATCAAAAATTAAAGTTTAATAATTATTATTATGAACAAAATTTTGAATCTGCTAAGATGATGATTTATCAAAATTCTGTCTTATAACTCAAGTATTTTCCATGGCAGTCCAATATTCTAAATTTACCTGCAATGTGTAGCCATCGCATATAAACATTTGGTCATTTTAACATTGGCCATGATTCGTTGCTCGGGAGGAAAGTAACGCATAGCACGACATACTTTCCTTTCCAAAGGATCCGAGTGACAAACTAATCTTACTGCTGAAGCAATAAGTCCAGGTTCCTTGCGTAGTATATAGGCAGCTTTTTCAGGTAAATAGGCTCTGGCTTTGTGTCTTCTCCTCTCTGTCTCTCCTGGATAAGCACTAATTCTCTTTTGAATCACTGTTTGAACCTTGAAATAAATCAAAAGTACGAATAATTAGTATCTAATTTTGACTGTATGTCATTTTAATTATTGTAAGGTAAGACAATAAATTTGATTAAAAAATAAAATTTATACAAACCTTGTCTGACATTTTAAATATATGAGAACGTTGATAAACACTGTTTAAAATGTTTATACAAATTTTTGTTTTATCCTGAACAGCATGTACTGCACCATTCATAAGAAATACACGATTATGACAGGTTTCTGGTGTCGCCCAAACAGGAATTACATCTGCTGCTTCGATGAGGAGAAATTCTCCATCTGAGTCTACCATTCTCGCAATAAGGCCTTCATATTTTTTAGTGAGGTTCAGTACTAGGAAGACAACAAACCATTCATCTCCTATATCCTCATCAAATCGCAAAAGAATATGTATATGTGGCAGTAACTCAAAATCTGTAATACGAGAATAGGAAATTTCAGTTTTACCTGTCGTAGGTGATTTTAATTTTATAGAGATGGGTATGTATAAAAATAATGTAATTACAGTTTTGATCCATAATCTTTTTCTAAATGTGTAATTTAATTTATATTTTAAATAAGCAAAATACTAAGTACTTTACGTATAAAGATGAGTATAATAAAAATTTTTATTCCAATGCTTCTTTTTATAGGTATAATAAAGAAAAGAAATAGGCTCTTAATAAGAATATAATACAGGATCAGAAAAAAACCTTTTGCAAATCTAGATCTTAAAAATTTAAAGGCAATAAATATTACCAGTCGCTCTAGAGGAACCCTCAATGACACTGTCAAACTGCAGTGCCTGTTTGGTTCTTGCACGAAAGGCCAGGTTATCCCTGTGCCAGAGGTAGTCTTTGACGTAGGGCTTGACTTCTTGATTGAACTTGTCGATCTCTTCGCGTAGCATCTCCTCGGTGACCTGATCCGGATTGAGCGTATAGCAGAATCGCGGATATAAGAAGACCTCGAGAACATCGTCCTCCTTCGGCCTTTTCGACTGAGTCGTTGTGCTGGTCATGTTTTGTATCTTGATTTGTACCGATTTACGTTTTCTGCGATGTGGAAAACGATTGCCCTTTTGCTAGGTTAACGGTTACGAGCTTGTATTTGACATTTTTTTGAGGAGTACCTAAAGCAGAATCTATCATCCAAGCAAAACATAACCTAATAATTCGCGCGCCGCGACCGTTTCTTATATGACGGATGCCGGATGCGCCACCATATTATGAGACTTGAGTTTAGTTTTAGTTATCGCGGGGAAAGTCAAAAAGCCTATTTCTTACAGAGTTGTTAAAGAACTATCCAGTTCTATGAGGAAATAATCTCTTAGCACAACAAGCACTTAGTTATTAAGAAAAAGGTTTTATTAAAGATAAAGAGTTATAATAAACTAGGTTTAACATAAGTAGTTTTTCAGTACGCTAGCACGCGTCTCACTCTCGGTACACACACTCTTTACGGCGCACACGCCTCTGGACTTCCACGCAACTCGCAATACGGCACGTTTGCCCGCGCGCGTTCGGCACCTTCTGCCTTTTCGACTCTATTAGCCTCTCTTCGTATTGCATGCCCTGTTCAGCGTCTCTCTGTCGGTCTACCGGCCGCTAGCCACCCGATATAATGCTTCAATTAGGTTCTGACAAATTATGAGAAATTTATTCTCCTGATTTCCCTGATATAATTATATGAACTTAACAATCAACATGATCTTACTACTCATATAGAATACAACGATTTTTAATAAAACTATCTACTTTAATTAGCGAAAAAAATAAAATCTTATCAACCATAGACATTTTAGATCGTACCTATACCTACTACAGATTATATACACCTTATATACATACAATGTCTGACCATACTCAGAGCGTATCTACTTAAATATCAACGGTTCACACTGGTGAGCGTACACTGTAAAAAATCAAAAGTAAAATTACCAGTTCCAGACTAGGTAATAATCCGACCTACTTCCAGACTAGTTAATTTGCGAATTTGGAGTGTAAAAGTACTAACCACACGATGCGATTTTACAGGCGATTTTACAGTCAAGTAACAGTCACGAACACGTAATTTTACTTCAAGTTCCGTAAATTTACAAGAAATATATTAATAATACTATCGCATAAAATCACTATATTGAAACTAGGTCCGATTATTACCTATTTCCAGAAGTGTAATTTTACAGCCAGCTATTTAATACACTGAAGACTGGTAACAGTTATAATTTCAGTGTATCAATTTCACTGCTTTGAGTACTGTGAATCGAATACTAGCCGCCAGTAATATTCATTAGGACTTTTTACAGTGTAGCCA
>UELU01141650.1:0-48042 GCA_900490025.1 Megastigmus dorsalis
TATATCTATATATATGAAATTCAATTTGAGGATCACCAACTGCATGACCTAACCTTTCCGTATACTTTCATATATATAGATATATACTTTCATATTGTACACTCTGAAGTTGTCTAAGTGGTGCAGTTGTCAAATCCTCGATCCCCAACGCTGAGTCTAATGTACCGAATGTACGACACTTTAAGTTTCCATAGTTCTAATACATCTCACTAGATGGCCCATAAAGTTCGGTTTTCAAGAATTACAACTTTCTTTTGAAACTGACAGGATCTTACAAGTTTCGTTCGAAACTTTCGCTGCGTTTTTTGAACAATAATAAAATACTTAAGTATAGTAGTATAGCAAATATTTATCAAACTAGTAATTAATATTTACGTAATTTGTTTTTAGTCAGATTTATCGAATTTTTGATTATATATTAAAGAAATAATAAATGCTTAACATTTAATTTTACAAAAGCAGTCCTTCCGATTTTTTCAAACAATATAAGTACCTAGAAGTTTGAATATCATTTAAACTAGCCAAAAGTTTGAATTTCAAATTTAAAAATCATTTTAAGATATAAACAATTCAGATCCATGAAATCCCGTGTGCTATTAATAAAACATTGGAAATATTTTTAGATTCATCAAATGGGCATAAAAAATTTAAGTGAATTAAACGAAATGTTAAAAAAATGTTTGAAAAATACATATTTTAAGGTTCACGACTCAAGCCGACACAAAAATTTGAAGTCCATCTCACCCAAACTGAATCTATATATCCTTCGATCCTCGCTTTTAAAATTGAAAAATATTTGTCAGCTGTCTTCCACCGTCATAACGACAGATTTAATTTACGAGCTAAAAAAATCCCTTCGCGTTCCATCTCCCCCTTCTCATTCTTTTGAATGGACCGTCATCACCAGCTGCGTATCCACCTGAAAGCATATCGCTAAATTTAACCCACGGGAAACCCGTCCGGACACAATATTCCCCCAAACTCGTTCATCTCCCACTATTATCCCTCTGTCAATTTCTTCCGCTGACGCAACAGCGCGGCATAGCTCGCTAATCGCGCGCAGTTTTTATTTATGGATCACGCGACGTGATCATCGGCGGCGGCGCGGCGCTTGCGGATAGCTTATAAAACCTATTCGCTCTCCCGCGCGCGACTCAATGAAGAAACGACGACGACGAGTGCATATATATGCACGTGACCAATGCGGCGCCTGCTGCAGTCGCCGTCGCTGCCGCGGCGCGAGACGAATTTTATTATTGGGGAGAGATGCGCGATTCGAAGCGCTGTGTAGGCTCAACTGGAAAATTAAGGATATAGGAAAATATTTCGCTTTTGAGCTATTTGGAATACTACCAGACATAATGTAAGATTAAAAATCATCAGCTGGTAAGTTGCTAGGAGTTCGATAAGGTCAGCCAAAATTTGCTGAGTTAATATTATTTGCCTTTCATTTTACGATAGTTATTGATTTGAAATTAGTATGTAAGTACAGTTGTAAAATCATCTGATTGATATTGTATGTCATCTGGTTCCTCTCTAAAAAGAAAAAGAGAAAAGAATCGCACCGAAATGTATTTTCCAAAAAAGGACGGCTCGTGCACTTAAAACCAAAATCGAAAACAAAAATTTTAGTGCTTCACGTTAAGCAAAATTTACGTCAAAATTCTTGGCTACATCGGTCCAAATCAGTTTCAATTAGATCTAAATAAAAGCTTAGTAACGTCTGGATCAAGTAAACGGCTTTCTACGCACTATAGACCTGTTGCCTCTATATAACGAAGCGACTACGTCTGACGCGGACGAATGGAATAAATGCCTTCCGTGGGCTCGTCTGGTCTCGTGGCTGTATTAATCTTGCTATTACGTCTTCGACTCGCGAAATCACGATGTTTGCAATCACCCGATAACTCGAGCATACGTAAAACCTAAACCTTAAATGGCAAGAGCGATATTCTTCATGTCATTCCTAGTGATTGTTCGTTAATAACAATTAAAAATTAATATCGAATTTAACTTGCCACATAGCCTAACATTCATATTAAGTATGTTAAAGAACTTAGTTGGAATCACTTCGAGATTTTACAAATAAACGTCCATTACCTATTTAAAAGTTTTATCACTCGCAAAGATTATTAACAACTGCGTCTTTCAACGGAAATGTCTACAATAATTAGAAAATTACTAGTATAGGTGAACGAGAAGCTGCAAATTTCTAGTAATTTATTAAAAATAACCGTACTTCTCAAATAAGACGAAGCTTCTATTTTCGAGTAACTGATAGTCATGCCAACTGATGGCTCATCTATACGATATACATATCCAACGCGTAATCCTTTATACACACTACTTGCGCTATTGCCGATTCGAAAAAAAGTTAAAGGAACTTTTTATGTGCTAATTTTCCAATGTGGTTTACCGTTACCGCATACATATGGCTCAATGCATCCTCAATGTACTATGCACGTATTTACTTCATGCATATGACGAAAATTTATGCAGATTTACGTTATAATTTATTATATATAACTTGGTTATAGCATTTGCAGTACTTTTTAATGATTTTTACAATTTAAACATATTTAAGTAATTGGATTCAATTCCATCAGCATCCGACGTGTCTTCCATAGATATACAATACTACTTATTTCCAGTGCTAGACTTTATCATAATAAAGTTTAACTTTAAGTGATCGAAGAATTTATAAAAAGTCCACTAGACTAGGTGAAACTTATGTTTTACGATCGACGTCTGCAGAAGATTGAGTATCAACTAATACACGTCAGTCTTCATGACAATACTTTAAAAAGATTCCATTTGTTATTATACCTATGTATGCGTGTCTTGCGTGGATACGCATACAATGTGTTTTATAAGTCTATTAAAAGTGATTAGCTATTTGAACGATTATATATACAGCGATAATAAATTTTTATTCGCGGTACCAATGATGAATATTGCATCCTATTGATTTACTTTGTATACCTATTTACTTATTTAATAGATACAATTGTTTTTTTTTATTTTTCATGAGAATATAAAATTAACAGATAACAATAGTAAAATCTAACTAAACTGAAATGATAATCCAAACTTAAAGTTACCGAATTTGGACATTTTTAAATCCATAATTTATAATGTCTTAAGCGAGTTTCCGACCTTATATTTCGTACATCAATTCTGAAAATATCTATTAAATTTCACTTTACATTTGGAATACTATCGAAACTAAAAATTTAGGAGTTACCAATGAAATAATTTCTTTTTTGGAAAAACACATGTTTTTTAAATATAACAATAGAGTGGCTTTTGACTCTCAAATATTTGGCATGTACAATATGGCGATTATCAAAACTCTTTACTACAGTGATACAATTTTCTGCACGGAGAAAAATTATAATAGTGCTTTGTAATCCAATCATACACCGTTAAAAGTGGAAAAATTACAATAGTTTCTAGTAAAAATTATTTTAAATAATAGTAAAATTTGATGTGCACCTAGTAAAATTTCCCAGAAACTCTTATCATTTTTTCCCTTTATATAGTCTGTGATTGTATTACAAAATACTATTGTAATTTTTATTTGGGAATTTCTCTCCGTGTTAATTCTCAAAAAGAACCCTAACTAATTCCAATAAATTATTCAAATCCATTACAACCCAGCACATGAAAGTGTCTTCGTCAACGCGTCAAGAAGCGCACGCAAAAAGCACAAATCATGCAGTAGATATACGGCTCCCATAAAAACGCGAGGAAAGCTACAAGATACTGTACTCCAACGCATCACCGCGGACATCGGAAAATTACTAGTTCACGTCTCGTTCGATCTCTCGATTCTCCTCACCTCCCTCCGTTTCATTCACACATAAACGCGGAGCTTCTATATTGCACCGGTGACGTTATGGCCCTGACAATAAAGTACACTGTCGCCTCTCGCACACCACACTGCACATATTCCCAAACGAATGATGCCAATTAACCGTACGCGCGCGCGACACTCCTGTGTGTGTGTTTGTGCGTACACGTCGGGGAATTTTTGCTCTCGGGGAATATGTGTTCTATACCGTTCCATACGATAGGATCGTCGGTGTGTTTGCGAGCCAAATCAATTGCTCCGCACAGGAATTGCGAGCTAGAAGTCAATTGCACAGATACGAGCAACGATCGAGAGTATAGCCTGGATATATATTATTCTTCTCCTCTTTTATGATACGTGCGCAGTGGTTGGTATACCGATACGATAGAAGAATGTGTCTTGGGGACACGTGTGCTTCTGTGCAGATTGCTGGATAGACTTGTGGTGCTTTGGAATCCAAGTTGGATTACGGGAGCAAAGTTTTCATGATGTTGATATCTGGGTAGATTCTTATGGACGTTATGTGATTGTATTATTGAGATGGTCCTGTACAAGCGTAGATAAGATTAATCAAATATATTGTAAGGTCCAATTGATAGGAAAAGATCTGACAGATTATGGGTTCAACTGAATCTTGCATGATGATTATGCATATCACTTGACGAAAGACTACCTACCACTGACTCAGACTAGAACAGTAACATTGTAAGGTACGAAAGATTGGAAGTGATCGTCAAGCCATAATGTCAAACCCAACTTCCAGTTTTTTCGTATCATAGTTTCCTAATTATATTGTCTAACGAACCTTTCAACGAACACATAGACTTAATTTAACCCCACATTAACAAAAGACCCAAATCCAAATCTATTACATCTCAATTAATATGTGCATCCTCATCCAACCACCAAAAACCAACTCTAGCACGGCCAATGTAAAAGTTTCCTCCGCAACGCAATTCATCACCAGTCCCACCACGACTCGTTCCATCGACGTCGTTCCAGCCTAAATCGAGACTCCGTCATCCATCTCGGACGGTGGTAGGATGATGCAGCAGGCCTCTCTCTCCTAGTATACCACACGACGCGATATACAGGGATCGCGCGATCCTACCGCAGATCGTAAAAAAGCCATTCCATTCGCTAAATGCTTCGTACACGCGGAGGCTCGTCTCCTCTCTCTCTCTCTCTCTCTCTCTCTCTCTCTCTCTCTCCTTCTTCTCTCGACACACACACAGTTAAACGCACGCAGATGCACAGACTAGAACAGCGCCTAGAGCTTGTGCTCCGCTCTGCTCTCTCTCTCTCGAGGGTTAATAGAAGAGGAGAAGGCGCGCGTTAAAATTAAATCTAGCGGGGCCGCGACTTGTTGGCGTGCACGCGAGTCGGAGCGAGACACGCACACAGACACAAGCACCGAACTCGGCGGCGTCGAAGACGACGTCGACGTTGCAAGCCAGTGGCCCCCGCCGCAGTAACTCAGACACACAGAGAGACGGTGGTGCGCGCGCGCGTCCTCTAGCCTCAGTCTCAAGAGCATTCGAGGATCGCGCGGGTGCATCTGGTCCATATACTCTGTCTAGATCGTCCTATACGCTTTTTTTTATCACTTTGGACACGCGAGTAGCGGTGAAGTCGATCGCGTCTCTGTACATCTTTCGCGTGCGGGAACACGGTACATATCTGGACAACCTTTTGGAACTGTACGAGGTGTATATCGGTCGGTTCCTTTTCTCTATCGGACGAGTGCAGGGTGGAAGCGTCGCGACGCGCGGAAGTGTCAAGTTTGGCTCGCACGGAGGTTGTCGGGTATAACGCACGCGGATGCAGCACGTGAGGTAAATATCTCGATCGACGATATATATATACATATATGCTGAAGGAGTTTTTCTCTCGTTCACTGCTTCTTTTCTTTTCTGCTTGTTGCTCGTTGAGCAAAAGATGCGATCGCGCTGTAGCTTCGATGATGAGGAGGAAGGTCTTTTATTTCTTGGGCGATGATGTGGGCTGAAGGGAAGTATATGCGTCATGTGTGCGAGACGAGTGTTGCATAAACAAACGATTGGGAGCCAATGTCGTCGTTGTACGTGCCTTTGAACTACGCTTTCTTTCTTGTTCTAGCTTCATTTGGTTCTTAGCCCTTAAGACGCGATATTCGTGATTCACCTTGCAAAATGTATACGATTATCTTTGAATCTTTCACTTTGAACTACTTACGAATTACTGGATGGGGATACGAGATCTAAGGTTGTACTGACATTCGCTACATGACAGTGAACCAGTCTCCTCGGTGCAGCTTACGTTCAGCACCGAAGACGCAAATACAATTTTGAACGTGAAAAACACGACGTCTCGTCTTTATTTACATATCGAGATGGGAATTATTTAAAGAAGCCCGTGTTATATTTGCATGCGCGCGAATATGCAGCTTTCACAATTCCGCAGAGTTCGCGATGATAATATCAACAAGTATTGTTGTTCCATCGGCCGCGGCGCGTCTCTCGTATTTTAAATAAGACTGCTACCTGGGCTATTATATAATTTTGGCGGAATTCGCGCGGATATTTTTTCATTTTAATTTTAGAATGGGTTATATTTAGATTATAAGAAGTTCAAAATCTACATTGACACATCTCACAATGCCAATTTGTTATACGCAAGGAAACATAGTTGAGTATCGCTGAGTTAAAATTAAACAATGTTGTTATATTAAGTGTAGAAACGATAATATTTCTATATTATTATTAATATTACTCGTAACAGGCAGCTAATGATCGACAGGTTGAATCATTCGCAAAACATCCAAAAGCAAATGCATGTCGTTCGGTTATTGTTTGCCAGTCGCATTGTAGCCTAGCTCCATTTCAATAAAATAGTTTACCAATTAGAAGCGAGCAGAAAATAGAGGTTGGCATACTTGTGACCGAGAAAACGTATCCACTGCACTTATTCCCGTCAATAATACCAAACAAAAAAACAAATCGATCAAACGCAGGGTTAAGTTCAAGTCGTAATCCCATTCGCTTCAATTACGATTCATTGCATGCACGCGCCATCTTTTCTTATACGCATATAACAAAAGGAGGATCTACGAGCAAACAAACTTTTGTACAAATCCGCTACTCATCTGCTCTTCTCGTGTTTCAAAAATTTGCAAAAGTACTGAATGAAAACAAGAGAAGTGAAAAAATTGTGTGTAGAAATAGTCACGAGGTGCATGTGTGCGTCCATGTGTGTACGTGTGTTTCTCTAGACTTGTGCCAACTGCTTTACTTCGGCAAACACGAGGTATTCCTTTGCTTCGGATATCCACTGATACTTTCTGCGATCAGCTGACAAGTTAAGGTGCATCTACAATCGTAGTTTAGTCAATAAAATCTCTTATTTATCACAAAAAAAACTTGAAAATCGAAAAATAATGTAAACTGTTTCAAACCTGTTTCTAAAGAAAAGATTTGCAAGTCTTTTCCACCTTTACAATTACAATTTTTTTTAAATTCCATAATTACATAATTACATAATTTTAAATTCTAGGCACATTCGTATCCACATAATTGAAATTCAAAAGAACCAGAAATTCAATTACAAAAACTAAAAAATCGACAGCCTAACCTCAGGCGCTAAGTATACGTCATATGCCAAGTGAGCATTTCCGTTTTACGACCAATTATATTACCTTTGAGATTTACATCTCGCACATCGCCTAAGCATTACTTTTTGCTTCCACCCAATTCATGCAAATGCAAGGCGCGATAAGACGCAAGCCTCGAAATTGCAGAAGCATCTCGATAACTATTGTAGAGGCTTGGCAACTTGCAAGCACGTGGCACCTATATATACGTAATACACACAGACGCCACTACTGTGCGCGGCGATGGCTTTTATAAATATAAAGCGTTACCCGAAACGCATCGTCTGCTCTCGCCTTCTAACGAGACACGAGTCTCTCGGGTTTTCATGAATTACAGGCGCCACATATGTAGGTAATGACCAAAAAAAAAATAAGCCGGAAAAATAGACTGCGCACACGTGGGAATTAAATGTCCGTGTACTAAACTAGAAATTAAAAGTCGTCGTTGGCTCGTTTTTTCTTCCGAGCAAGCGAAAATTGATAATGAGTTGGCTAAATTGTCTATAGAAATGTCATAAATTAACGGTAATTAATATTAGAATTGGAGTAGAATGTTGTATTAAATTTTTCAAGAATTTAGTCTGAGTAATGTAAGAAAGCCGTTTGATTTTTTTTTATGACGTCAAGTTGTAGACAACAGTTGATTAATCAATGCGTAGACTCTTTTAATCGGGAGTAATTAACAAGGAAAACCTTGTAAAACTACTAAGAACTAATGTCTAGACTGTGTACTAAAATTGCATAAGTGTGATGAGACAAAAATAACCGGAAACGGCTTGTGCGAACTGCCTCTTTTTGGATACAGCTTTCATTAGAAATAAATTATTTCGACGCTAGACAATATATTTTAAGAATTATAATCATTGTTTAGCGATGAATCATAGTTCGTGAATATATCTCATGCTACAAAGCATATTTTTTAATGAAAGCTGGTGACTTGCTGAAAACTCACATTTCTTTGCACATGTTACCGTAAATTGAACGTTTGCATACTTGTAGAACCTTGAGTATAATAGTACGTGTACTTTCAAACAATTGAAAAAGTCGAGCTAATCTTATAAAAACAATTCAAAAGACAATAATATGATATAGGAAATTCATTACGATAACAAAAGCAATTATAAATTGCATCATCGAACATTTCATCAAAATTGAACAAGAGCCACTTTGATCTTTTCATTTTCATTGTCATTTCACTCCAAAGCCTTTCACAGTAGAAATTAAATCATTCGCGCCAAAGCGACGTTAAATAAATAGTCGCACTCATATCAATAATTCATCACATAAAAAAACCTCTTGAAAATAAATAAATCAGTATTGAACAAAACACGCAATAGGTAAAAGCTCAAAAACGTCAATCGAAATGATCCATATAGCTACTCGAGCTCAAAAACGTCTGCACACACACACACCGATGAAATGGTGTGATCGGGAGCTTTTCAATCGATGAGTCAAAATCAACAGCAGCAGCGTAGCAGCATATAATTAAGCTCCGTAATTAGTCTATCAAGGGCACGCAAAACCTCGGGCGCGAGCGCGCGACACTGCAGAAGTCGCCTATTAGATCAGCTGTGCGCGAGAGGAATACCGCACCGGCGCTTTTAGCAGCTGCACACCATTTTCCCAGATTATAAGCTACTCGCGCGCTCGCTAATGGAGTCCGTGAATTACGACCTAATGCCCACATCCCACCCGCTTCTCTCGTTTTTCATTCCCTTTTTATTTCTCGATGCTGACGGAGAGTGAGAGAGTCAGAATCTCTGGCTGACTATACGCGTTGCTCTTCACTTGCACTGATTACCTCTGGGCTATAACGTCGCGACGAGGTTAATGCGCTCGGCTGATTAAGTATTGAAGGGAACGCGCGCAAATCGCGTTTCTCGGAATTGCCCGAGACCGAGAAATAATTGGTAGTTCGCTCTTTGGGGTTAAAC
Organism: Megastigmus dorsalis; assembly: GCA_900490025.1. Lineage (NCBI taxonomy): Eukaryota > Metazoa > Arthropoda > Insecta > Hymenoptera > Megastigmidae > Megastigmus > Megastigmus dorsalis. The sequence continues at coordinate 9,416 of UELU01141650.1, forward strand.
TGATGGGGGAGGCGATCGAGGAAACTCGCTCCGATGCTGTAGATCTATCGAAACTTCATTAGTCAATAAACGTAACGAATTGTCGCCGCCGCTTGGTTTCCATTCAACGAAAAACTACCATCGATTCCTTTCCTTTACACTTTTATAATTTAATGTTTATCTAATACTGTCTTGCATACATTATAATTACTTGTATGTGCGCCAAATGTTACTATTGATATTATTAAACCGTTAAGTTTTTCGTATGAATTGTTGAAAGTGCAATGTTTTTTTCTGAAATGTTTCATAAATTTGGGCTTACAGGCAGCCATCTCCAGATACTGCTTCCTGGTACCAAATTATGAATGGAAGGTAATATGGTTTTGCAGTTAATGGCTACTTTAATCTACATTCTTAAGAGGATGTGCTACAAGTTGGAAAGATTACTACCTCACCAGTTCCTGCATTTAACGAAATATACATAAAGATCGAGATTAATTTTTGGAAGAAAGTCTCTGTCATCATCTCGGTAACAATGTAAAAATTACGTGGTTCAAGTATTCATGGAATACCCATCCACAATTCGCAGATTTTTTTATCGTCGAAAATTTCATATATATAATAATCGCTGTGAATTACGAACGAAATTTTCGAAGACTAAAATCTCTGTAAATTGTGGATGGAATTTCATGAAACTTGAACCACGTAATGTTTATATCATTACCGAGATAGTGGCAAAGAGTTTTTTCAAACATTAATCTCTATCTTTATATATTTTGTCAAATGCAAGAACCGGTAAGGTAGGATTCTTTCCGACTATAGCACAACCCCTCCATATCACTTGCCTTTACCGATTCTCTGCACAAGTTCGGCGCTATTCTGCTTATTTGAGCTTTCGGACGATGAAACAAAAAACACTTAAGATTGTCATAATATCTTTACTTATTTACAGCTGAGAACACTCACGATTCAACATTTATTCTTGTGCGTTCGCTAAATAATCTCCAATACTCCTTTTAACGTTTGTAGAGTAGCGTAAAAATCTTTAAAGTTCAGGACAGACAGAAGTAACCCAAAATCGATCGATTCTCAAACATCTTACAGAATCATCTAAAATATTGATCTTTAAACTCCAAATACCTACTATTCTATACGTTGGATACAACTCATTCCTAAACAATTCATTTTTGCAATAATCGTTGACGTGCGCTCGTACCGCCGCAGAGTATAGCAGAGTGTCACCGGGTTACTAGCCTTGATCACGGGCCAGAGTTGGTATACGGCGACGGTGAAAGCGGACGACGCACGCGGCTGTCAAAAGCTTGCACCCCTCAGCTAATTTTACTTTCGTTCGGTGCATTCGCGAGGTATTGCACGCAAATGCAAAGGTAAACAACTTTCTAAGGTACTGGCGGTAGTCATCAAACGCGAGATTCGTTTGATGCTGCCTGCCATCTCTTCTCTCTCTCCCTCTCTTTCCTCTCTATTTAGAAATCTGAGACGTTTTGCTTTGTGCCTCGCGATGACCAGGCCTTAGATCGCGCCTTTGTGAAATATGCAAATCGTGAGGATTATGGTCAATGAATGAATTGAGTTGTAGCTGAAGAATACTTAACGATTTTAGTCTTTTCTCAATGAGCTTTTTGAATGTACATGAACCACAAAAGTGCAGTTTTAAGAAAATAAAGTTGATTCTCAATATTCCTATAAAAAAAATGTTACGGAAATGAGAAATGAATCCTTGCAAAGGTTCCATTTCGAAATAAATAAATATAAATAGAGTACATTAAATAGATATACAGTTAAAACATTTATATTTTAATGGAGACAATTGCATCAGCTAAGAGGTCAATGATGTTCATTTTTATTATTATATTAAGTATATACAATTACAACAAATCACAATAAATAAATATAAACAATTCTATTAAGATTTGATAAAATGATTGCGAACAATTTAATACAAAGAAATATTGCACAATAAATTAATGAAAACAGTAGAAATGATGATAAACTATTAAGTATAAAAAAATTAAATGATCAAATGGATCTTTATCACGTCAAAATTCTTCATGAATTGAATTATCTATGTGAATAACTTTTTTCTAAAACTTTTATTTCGATAAAACGATCGAGATATTATCAATTCAAATTCACTTTTTCAAAATGAACCTGAATTTTGAGTGTATTATTTTTTTTATTGTGCGTTAAATGATCAATGACCAACACTAGTCTCAACTACATCGACGTGTACTATGCAGCTTGAAGTATGTTTCTTCGGACGTATACATTGATCTAAACTGTTGCGCAAGCATTTTACAAGAAAAAATATACAAACTTTTGGCCGGAGTTCAAGAATAATCAAATATCTGAGAATTTTTTCATTTAAAATAAAGGTTTAATATGATTTTAAATGTGTGCTCTTTGTGACTATTAACGGTTTTGAAAATTGTATTCATCGTCACATTTATTACAGTCAAACATTTAAATTATTCAAATTAATAGGAGAGTGTTTTAAAATAATAAAATAGCGTCTGAGCCGAAAAAGTAACATATATAATGAATATTGAAATATTAAAAATCTTTCCAACAATATGTATTGCTAAATATATCAATCTCTCTGTGCCCTCCACTTTTAGCCACTGAAAACATTGAGTTTTGATTTCTCGTGCATATGGCATCGCTTCAGCTGTAAATAGATTGTCATTGACCCCACTCAACTTCGTTTAGCAGTCATACAAGAGATTAATTTAAATATGCATTCTTAAATGACAATTATATTGATTTTTATAAAGTGTTGCTGATAACGCAAATAATGATATAACAATCATGAGATTCGATAAGAATAGTGCGTGAATAAACAAATTATATAAGCGTTAATAAACAAAAGTGTATAATGATTATTTAGAAAAATACTATATCAATAAATAAATACTATATTTATATATAAATGCAGACTACTAAATCAAAAAGAAAATCTCATTAATTATGGTACCCGACCCTTTTCACGAAGAAACGAAAAAAATGATACCATAAGACGCAATAAGCTAAAGTAAAATAAGCCTGTCAATCGCGCGTCTTCTTATGTCTTTAACCTGTTTTGCATGATGTATCAAGTTGAAAAGTACATTAAATCTTAACTGATTTTCACCCTGAAAAGTAAAAGTACCTCGAGTATACATCACCAATTTAAGCAGTTGAAAGAAAACCAAAAAACAAAACTATAAAGTCTTGATAAAATTAAAGGTCCTGATTAAACTTTCGTTACAGAATGGACGAGGAGGATTACGGGGAGGGCTTCATAGCGGAGTCGCATCCGCTGAGGCCGACCCACCTCAACGTCCCAATGGGTGGGATGGGTCCGAGCCGTGACTCTCGGGCGCCCAGTATCAGCAGCAGCGTCACCGACATGGACGTGCCCATCTACACCAGGGAGACCACCATACCCCTGTCCGCCAAGAAAGTGAGTAGATCTGCACTTGTTCTATTTTATCATGAAATTAGCCGTACTTATATATATATACATCTTTTTAAGACTTAAACTTACTCTAGGTGTTTATAGGGGTGACTTTCTAGTATAGAGCTTCAAATAAGTAATATTATCCTTAATTTAAGATATCAGTGATGTATCTGAAGCTTTGTTTACTCGGTAAAGTCTTTATATTCTTGCCGATACGTCGCTAATGATCATCAATTCACAAGAAAGTAAAGTGAGATGCGGATGCAATTTATCGGTATTGGTATATAAAGAAGTGCCTATTCTTATCTTGAAATATACCGCGATACAGACATTTTTTAATTAATCTATCCGTTCTATTAAAATAGTAATTCATCGTTTCTTTGTAAAATTTAAAATTTTTTAAAAATACATCAGACTGCTTCCATTGTAGCAAAACACTTTGTTATGCAATAAATCATTTTAAGTATTTCCGCTGTGCATAATATATATCCCATTGTACATAATTTTAACTTAAAACAGTATTGCACGCGCAATAGGTATACGCATATTTTACAACAGACAGACACGCCAATATATATCCAGTTAACCGCGAAATGGAACTCGATAGTCTTGGCGTCCTTGTTGGATGTGTGTGTGCGTGTGTAACCGTCCGAGAAAATGAAACCAATAATTCATTATAAAACTCTTCACTCTTTAGCATTTTAAAACGTAACGATTTTTCAAAGACTATGATCTTATTGCGGAAAAAAATAAATTAAAATGGTACAACGAATTCCTCCATTTACTATTTTATATATATATATATGATAATATACATTTGACATAAAAGCATAAAGTTTGAATTAAACTTGAATTAACAAATCGAAATCGTTCAGCTGAGATTTAGGTCTAATTATAGGTATAATCTGCGTATACACTCCTGCATATCGCTTGAATTCTCAATAAGGAGATGCTCGCGCATCTTTGCGACTGACACGACGAGCGTTCGCGAACTCGCGCTCGCTGTTACGAAATGATTTCGCAAGAAATAAATTAAGCGCTGGGCTCGTCAAACAATCCAATGACAAATACATTTATTCGACAGCTACATGGAGATATACTGAAATGTCGCTTCACCAACCAGTAAATTTTCTTCTTTTCATAAACAAGTGCAGAGCTGTGCAGTAGCTATATTACACCGCACATTATATCGAGTAGAAAAACTGTCGATACTGACATTTTATGTAATATTTAATGACCGCTTCGAATTACTTTATATTCCCACTGCTTCCATTATATTTGAAAAATTTCTGGATTTATGAGCGAAATTAATGATCCGAATCTCCTGGGCTCTGATCTAAAATTGTATTCACACCCAAAATGTATAGTTGAGAAAATCTTTTTCAAATAAAATACCTATTATCTAACACTAATTATTTATTTATTTGTTGACTCGCGACAAGAACTCGATCCAATTACTTTATCCTTTTTATCGATAACAACTCGCAGTTTCATAAATTCTGCGAACGATGATGGAATGGCCGAAAGCAACTTTATACATCACTTCCAGATACTCTTCTGCGATGGAAGCTATAACGAGCCCAACTTGTTTATTATGGAGAAATATCTAAGATGAGCGACAATCAGAAAACGATACTATTGATGAAACAATTTTTCCACGTTATGAGCTATCTTGCTTGGGTTGTGCAACTCTCTCGCTTCCCGTCCGCCTCTGGTTCATTATCGTTTAAGAAAAGTTTTATTTGAATTCTTTTTGCGACAAGGGAGACATCACGATCGGTATATATCTGACTATGGCAATGTTATTTGTCGAACGATAACGGCGAGCCTCCTTAATAACGAGTACAAAGTCCGCGAGTACGACACTCCGCGGGTTATCCCTCTTGCTATACTTTTCTCGCGAGTCTCTTTCGCAACATCGTTATCGAATAATGCTATCTACAAACTTGCGGGATTTTTTTACACTGTTTATTGTAATTGGCAGTATTTGTTTAAAGAATGGTTAACCTCAGTGTGACTTACTCTGTTACTCTGTTAGCTGACCGGTGCATAAACATATGATGCAATTATTATTTACATTTTTTTATGTAACATTTATTAACGCTTCTGTTTCGTTCTATTTTACATTTGCCGCTATTTATGAAAACAAAAATAAATGTTGATTAGCTTGTATTACAAATATATAAAAATAGCTTTCCAATATTGTTTACGAGATACCGAGATTTGGTTAATCTTATTTAAAAAATAGATTTTTCAAAAATCTTATTTTCTTATGCAGTAAGAACGTTTACATCATTTTTCAAAGTAGTTAGGGCTTACACAAGATTTAATTTTTTAAACCATTATAATTAATAAAAAAAATGGACATTATGTCATTATGTCATTTTCTTAGGATTTAATTTTTACTCAGCTTCAAATTTTAAATGTTCCGTATTGTTTTCATTGTATTCATAAAAATATTGTATTCATTAAAAAATAAGAGTAGGAAAGGAGAATAATAGATACTGAGAAAACTGCATTAATTTATCCGGGGGTTTTCTCAAAAGGAAAACAAGCTAACTCCTCAATGAAATTTTTAGAAAGTAATGTTTACATCAAGAAATCTCGTAATTTTGTGAATTATTTTACTTATTTCTCAAGATTGTGATCTTTAGTTACTTCAGTTCTGACCCAGAAATATCACTCAGAGGTTGATAAGGACCCCCTGATTTGCAGTATTTTTTCAACGGGTTGATAATAAGCTTCTTTCTTTATACCTTAATCCATCTTAAATCCATCCTCGAGTTTAATAGTGTTAAAACCCATTTGCTTGCTATATTATAATGACAAATATAAAGTTTATAAAAGTTAAAATTGTACGAAACTTAAATTTAAATTAATAAAGCATGTAATTTTACGGGAAAAATATACTATGAATATAAATAAAATTTTAGATAAAAATAATATCTTACAAGTTTGTATTTAAACATTTATTTACGTGATACCGGAATCACGTTCAATATAGGAAATATCACGTCTTTGTACTTTTTTCATCAATTAAATAAAATCTTTTGACGTTCGTAAATATTTGATTTATTACCCACAACAAAGATTAAAATATACAAAATATTCCAATCCATAACAAACACAATAATGTTTCAATGCTGCGCAAAAAACATCAGCAATCGATACTCATTGCTTCAATATTCAAGCCTCAATTGTTATACTGTAATGTAAATATTAGTTTCCGATGATTTAACTCGTTGCTCACTGCAATAAATGTTTAACAAATAATAATTAATGTCTGATAAAAAAAAGTCATAAATTCACCCTTGCAAAAGATATTAATTTTTTATAACCACGATATATATTTACTACCTGAAGCATAATCCTACTTAATTGTCTTTCCCCATTGAAAACGAAAATTAAAAAATTAGTTACACGCGTATGTCGTCATCTCTTGCATTTAAAACTACTGTATACTTATACTTCTTCTTTCCACTACAAACAATGTAGAAGACGTCCGACGCATATAAAAGGCTTACGCGAATACATTTGCAATTGAAGCAAGTATTCGCAATAATTCACAAGTAGCGAGCCTCCAACACACATTTTGCGAGAGATGACGAAAGTATCTCTCTGAAATTTCAGGCTGGACTGACGCAACTCGTAAGCCCCGTGCGCATACACAAAAAGAACCAGACACGGGCTAATGTAATTTCATGCATTCGATTGCACGCACTCGATTGCTTAGACTTTATCGCCACTGATCTTTATTGTGCCCAATGTAAATTGTTTCCACCAGACATTAAAAATATGCATAAAAAGTGAGCTTAGAAATTCTTGCGCAATAATTAATATGCAGATCGATTAAGGAAGAAGCAAATATTATGGTTTACTTGTGTTAGGAGCTGAGATGTTATTATCATTTGGAATAAAAACTTGATTTTTTAGATCTATTGTAGAATATTGTGCGATAAAGTGTTGCGTGAATAGAAATATCGATTATAGGCATTTGGAATATCGCTTCTTCGTGTCAAAACAATTGCTGATTAAATTATTATTTTATATAGTGCTATATGTAAGCGTACTGTAAAAATTCATTATTGGAAAATCGATTTTTACAATTCTTTTCATAATATTTTATATTGCAACGTCAGATTTAACTTTACACTGCTGAATGTACGAGCTGATGAAATTCTTGGCGTTTTATTAACATTTTATATTAAAAAAAAAAACAGAGAATTAATCATGCACAAGAACTTGAAATTTCCAAATAAAAATTTGGTATACATTTTAAAATCGGAAATTGCATTAAAAATCTTTTCTCAAATGGTACACTCGCCAAACCGGGAAGAAATCAATTGATTTTAAATCAAAACTGATAAGCACACAGTTTTTCCTTTCTTGGCGGCGCAAAAAAAAATACCGCGCAACCTTTAAACGGAATTAAAGTACATTATATAAAGAGAGGTGCAGGTCATTCTCTTTTGCGTTACATTCTCGCGGGGGATCAGACAGGATTATGGCGCAGGAATCTCGGCCGTAATGCTATTCTTTTATCATTCCTACACCTTATTTTCTCACTCTCCTTGTGCGCCCAGCTACCACGTAGTTGATTTAACTTTATTTGCTTTTTCCTCCTACGTCTTTTCACTTTCGACGTGGTTTATCTTTAGACTACTGCGCATAAAAATCACCTTTACTTCCAAAAATTGTTTTTCCTACCAACTCATAAGGAAAAGCTTAACTGTATAATTTCTTCATTTATTTTTCATGTATGCTAAGTATCGGAGTAAAATTCAATAAACATTTAATTTATATTCATAAAGTTGATCCCCGAACCTTACGGATAAATTAAAATGGATGTACTGAATTAAAATTTGCGTCTGACAATACTCGTCATATATCTACTTCCCCGTTGTATTTAATTACTCTATCCTCAATACGCACTAAGAATCGTTTAAAATTTTCTTTCAATTTAAATATTTTCATAAGCGTCTCATACATCTTCTTTAGGGAGTCGCACTACATCACCCGTCACCCGCTTACGCTCATCGTTCTATAAAAAAAAATCCCAATGCTCGCAAGTTTCTCCAAACTCTATTTTAATCCCAGCCGCGGCCAGAAACTACACGCAGCCTTTACGATACACACGATATAACCCCCCTCTGTTCCTCTGCCCCTTCCCCTAAAATTTCTCTAAACCAAACATCGAGAGGGTTTCCTAGTTCGACGTGCGGAACTGCACTGCACGCGCGCGCCGGTGTTGGGTGTATATAAGAACGACGCGCCTCCGCGTCCTCCGTCAAGGTCAAGCCGCGCCCGTTTCAAAGTAGCCCGCCATAACGTCGAGCCGGTCTACGATTGGTCGCTCCTTGGCGGCTCGACCCGGGGGCTCGACTATCCCACACTACTGCTGCATCGTGGCTGTGTGACGTGCGCCGCTGCTTAGCAGGTTGCCACTCGACAAGGGGCAAGCTTATATACTTGTATATATACCTATACACGACTTCGAACCGAGTGTATATACACACCGCGACATTATAGAAGCCGAAAGAGATAAGAAAGCCGCAAAAAGCACGTGTATGCGATGACGTGCGGTTTCTCATTCTCACGCGACACTCGAGCAGCTTGGGACATATACAAGAGTTTGTTTTTTAATGGATGCGACTGCGGTTATTTTTGAGACTTTCATCGGCGATTACTTGTTGTGGAACGGGAGGTACTTGCCTAAATACCGCATTATTTGTACACAAAATGAAATGAGCGAAAGGATTGGTTTTTATAAAGTATCCGCATGATAAAATTGCAGATCTCATAAATCAATTTTTAAGATCCTTTCATTTCCAACACCAATCGTTTAGTTCTTTTTTAACGACTTTTTATTTGCATGCGAATGAAAAATTGAATTCAAATAGAGCCTCTTATCTTACGTGGTTAATTTGAATTTCTAATTTCTGCTGTTTAAGTAAAGTTCTATTTGTTTTCGGATAACCGCGCGAATGTCCGCTACGGTAAACAAATTAAATGTATAGCGTCGTGTATTTAAAAGTGATTTTCTTTTGCTTCTGTGACAGAACGTTTTCTCATTCTACCTGCAGTTGCAGACTCTTTTCTGAGAGCTTGATTAATGGTGGGTTAGAAGCGAAATAAAGGAACTCTAAGTGGCCGTGCAAATATTTAAGTTGTTGAAAAGATTAATTTGAATGGAAGCACGAAAATTTGTGTGGATGATGAAATTCTTTTTTTTTTGTAGCTCAATGGGGTGGCGCATGTGTGTTTATACATACTTGTACATGAACTGACAAAGATCTTTCTATCGGTCTTACAGTCTAATCAATATTCATGGGCAATCAAATTGCCCTTGTTTACAATCACCCCCGAAGAATCTGAAATAAACTTATATTTAACCCTGGAATAAACATTTATTAGTAAAGGACAATCTGACCGCCTCCCACCACCCAAACATGCCCGACGTTTCGAGCCCGTTCCGGCTCCACCTCAGGGACTGAAATGGAAAGCAGTTTTAGCCTCCTTATATACCCATCCCTCGGCCCATCCCTCCTCTCTACAGTTTATAGTAGAGTACAGTCGACATAATTAATATTTTTAATGTTTAATACTTGTATATGAAATAGATTACTCCAAACTTTAATCACGATGTAATTAGTCACTCACTGACTTTTTAAGTTTGTATTACACTAATTTTTTTCTCATTATAGATCGAATAAAAATAATGGTTTATGACTTACCAAACAAATCAGACGTTTTTTTAGCATTACGAAAAGCAAGACTGTAATTTAACCATTTCATATACATTTTAAACGCTACTTAGCATATTTTATCTTATTAATTTTTACACTAAATAAACAAAGATTAAATAAAAAAAATTTTTTAAGAAATTTAAAACAATATACCTTACTGGATTTGGATACGGTAATAAACTGCAATTCTAGTTTCAGCAAATAGTTTAAAAGGAAAAGATTCTATATATTAGTTCTACATAAGTAGGCGGGAAGATTCTGCGCTCAAAGCCATGCCATTAATGTTTGAAAAAAAAATTACTTTGGCAAATTTACAACTTTACGCACTAAACATGACATTTATTAGCGAATTCCTCGATGCATTTTCTCGCGCTCGGACGCTAATGCAATCTTTGAAATTTTAATTAGACAATCTTTATAGAGAATCGGAGGACATTTTTTCAGAAAACCTGTCGAAATTTATCGAAGTATTCGAAAAATTCAAAGTCAGTAAGATGAAGTGCCTCGTCAGTATGTCGACTGCACCTATACTCAAGACTTATTCAAGGATTTCTTCAAAATTGTCATCTCAATCAATAATTATATGCACCTCGTTACAAAACTTCCAACTATGCAAAAAAAAAGTCACCGAAGAATCATTTTCACTCTCGTACATCAATTTCTCGAAATCGATATACAAATAAAACCTACACGCACTCAATCGATCTTCCTCCCTATCAGCACAACAATCATCTCAATATCCAGCCAATAACCCAATATATATCAAAACCCTCGCGAATCGCGATAATATCGTCCTCGACGAGGCACAAATTAGGAATAGTATACGCCACACTTGCCCCCTACATACCCACACACACACACACACACACACACAGGAGTATCGTCACGTGGCTTCGGCGCTTACGTGATCGGCATCACGTGTCAGCGCCGAGAACGAGCCTCTATATATACACCTATATACACAAGCACATGCCTCGGTACATACGTACCGATACGTCTATACGGCACTCGAAGCGCACGCGCTCTTTAGCACTGGGCCGAGTCAATCGCGCGCGTCTTCGAACGCGCGCAACGAACGAAAAAGAAAAAAGAAGTAGGAGCCAATCGAGCGTGCCAAATATATTCCGCGCTGTCGCTATTAATAATGACGACTGTGCATGCCCCTCGCGAATTAGCCTGTCGGGAGAGATTCTTTTTACGCCGGGATGATGAATATGCGCGATCGTTTGAAAGTGTCGATTGAATATGCTTATTTCGTGACGATATAGAGAGAAAGAGAGAGAGAGAGGATTGACCATGCGATGAGTGCGGCGCTTCGATTGCGACCTCGTTAAATCGGTAGATTGTTTGATAAAGCTAATGAGCTATAGTTCGACTGAATTTAGCTTGCGTTTCGAATGCACTGTATGGCTCTATGCGTGTCATGATTCACACTCTTCTTTCCGATATACGAAAGTGCATGTGCGAGTGGAGGTAAAAGAACGAAACTTATTGCTTTATCGAGGCTTTCACTCGAAGCTCGAATTTCAATACTATACACTATATAGAAACTGATTTCACTTTCTGCCTGGGATCAGTTTGTTCCACTTACCTTGCGGAATGTAATATAATTTTGTGTATACGATCAAAAAAGAAAAAATATTCTCGCCTTTTTTATGCAATTTCGATTCGAACGATTATATACCTGAGTAATCATTTTCGACATTGCAAACGAGCACCTAATTGCGATTTTACGGAAATGCTATTTCAGCAGCGAATGTTGGTGCACGACCATTCATGAAACCATTAATTCAGAGAAATGAGAGCTTTTTATAAATTTGTTTTTCGCCGTTGGGTCGGGATGGTCGAGAATATACCGGAGACCCGGAGGGCAGGATTCTTTTTTTCCCGCGAGTGATGATCTTTCTGCGTTCGGAAAGATTTTCTTCGTTTCTGGAGCGCGGCCAACGACGCGAGACGTCTATACGACGCGTGTGTGTGTGTGAGTATGTGCGATAGACGAAAATAGAGGAGCGGCTAATTCCATTTAGGAAGGAAATCAGTCGACATAATTAATTGATAAAGCGCTTTATCGTTCGAAAATATCGTGCCATAGATGTGTTTTTGCAATATTTCATAATATCCGAGAGAAAGAGTTTAGATTCTTATACGGTACCTCTACTGTCCGATACATAGTTATGCCAATAGTAATCGATAATATGATGCACTCGCGTGATAAGAACTGCATTGACAATGACGAAATGGAATATGTTTCTGCAATGTGCAATATTCGGTTCATCAAACCAACTTATGCAAATCGGCGACGCATTTATTTCGAAATAGCGAAATCTAGTTTTTTTTTTTTCGGCAAGAAGGAGGCGTGTGCTCTGACGTCGTTGTCGACTCGCTATTCGAGCGAGATACTAATAGAGTCGGTAAAGTAGAGTCCTTGCGAATATTGCTTTTTTAATACGGCGTTTCATCAGCTGAATGCATTGATACATAATTTTATTCTAATACCTATATTTTATTTTTTCTTCATTTATAAATTATATAAACAGTGATATGAGGTAATACATTAAATATTTTATTGGATGAAGTTCATTTGCCTGTAATTCATTAAGATCAATGGAAATATCGATATCGATACCTCGATGATTGGGTCCTTGGATTAAAATCCATTCATCATTTGAAATCCTTAACGAATTTTTTGCATTTCCGGAATATCAAATGTACGTGAAACTGCGGAGCCTTGCGCCTGCGCAGGCATAAGTACAAATTCCGCGCGCCAGTGAAATGCAGAAACTATTTCAATCATCTTTTCCCTTTTCACTTTACAATTACGCTGCAGAAACCAGATGCGCACTCGCGAGTAGCTATATAATTCCAACACAAGTCATATTCTCTGTTGTGCCTTGCGTCATCGGAGAAGTGATTTGATTACAAATGTTTTTCATATTATGCGCAGCACAAACTTTCGCGATAATTTTAATAAAACTTTTGCGACAATTGCTATTAGTCCAAAAGCATCACTCCTATGCCTAAGAATTATTAGACTACTATGATTTGTCTCCTTTTTTCTAATTTAGAAAAATATTTTCACATTTTAATTTCTATAATTGTAAAACCTTTTAAAAGTAAAAATTTTTTTCATCATAATATTTTTATGTGTTAATTCTAAGAGTTAATCTTCAGCAATTTTAAAAATCAATACTGCTTATATCTCGTTGCAGTCTTATTTATAAGTTTTACAATATCTTTTTACGGATTCATAAGTATCTAATCTTTTGTACATCAAAATATAAAATGCCATTGGTTTAACTTTTTATTATTAATTTATTCAATAAATTAATTAACTTATATTTAATAATAATATCCTGAAGCAACTTAAAATATATTTCATTAATAAAACTAAACCATGCCGATGTTTACTTTCTAAAGCATCGATGAATTGTTCACACAATTCGATCCCCCAAAATATATGTGACACCTTATTCCGTCATGACGTCAGAATATTAAGCCCGGGTGCATGATGACGTCACCATCGCCCAGCTTATATCAGCGCACGATTGCCCGCCTTACAGCCCCAAGCCATCATCCCTTACGCGCAACTATGCAAGCTCAACACACATACACACACACACGGTCCATTCAGCCATAAAAAAGAAAACAATCAGATTTTCATCCTATCGCGTCAAAACACACACCCACGCATTCCCGATTCAGCGTCATCTCAAGCCTTGACCTCCACTGACCGCGACCACACAACAGCGCGTATAGCAAATGAAAGACGAGGAGGGGATAAGACCGGACATCGAATCCCGACGCAACCCTTTCAAAAATAGCCTTCCCTACAATAAGCCCAAACTCGACCAACGCACACTTAACCAAAAGCGCAATATTGTTTCGCCAGCGTTCTCTCGCGTGCGTGCAAGAGCACTAAAATCAATCGATCACGACTCGCACCATCCACGCACTTTTCCACCCCGTGAAAAACAGGGGGGTGGGGGGGGGGGGGGGGGGGGGGAGAGAGGGTGTGCGAGGTATAAGCTTTTCATCGCACACCCCCGATGTCGGAACGCGCGCGCGCGCATCTAAGCTGCTAGCTTCACTACGGTCATGTACGACGCATGCGCCCAAGCCCGAGGCATCAGCAAGCCTATATATAGGAGGACGCGGGGGTGAAAGAGGCGCAAGCCCTCGAGTGAGAAGATCGAAGCCGCACCGGGTGGTATAGAACGCCCCCCGCGCTCTCAGTGGAAAACGCGCCCCCGCACAGTAAAGCCAGACACGCTCACGAGACGCTCTCTCCTCTTGCTTCGAGAGAGACCCTCCGAGTTCCAAGCACAGGGTGAGTTTGACCCTATACCTCGTCACCTTGTCCCAGTCGTCGTTCTATCCGTTAAGCCAGTGAGCCTTCCAGCTTTTCTTTCCTCTCGGTCAAAGTGTACCTGCGTCTTTCTTAGTATGTGCGAGTATCAGTGGTGCTGAGGTGCGACTAGGCACAGTGCATTCCGTTCATCGGTGATATTATGGATATGTATGCCGAGAAAGGGAATTGTGTGTTGCCGGTGATGTTTCTTCCTGAGCTCTGACCTCTGCGCCAGTCGAGCCATATAGGCATATATAGGGAACACGTTTTTGTGGAGGATCAATTTTTGGAGACGAGACCTTCGTTCTTTCTCTCTCTCTCACTCTCGTGTGCGCTGCACGAGCAATATAGATTAGACGAAATGCTTCGGAGTTTTGGATAAAGTCAGTATTGAAAAATGAGCGGATAACAGTTTGGAAAATGTATCAATAATTGTTGGAGTGATGTCGATACGTGTCGAGCGCGAATTCGAGGGTTTTAAGTCAACTTTGGGTTATTGGGCCGAGTGTTCTTGGACGGATTTGAATTCTCGTTCGATATTCGTTGAAATAACGATGACAAAGATTGAATTGCAATGTTATAGGTGAATGGCAAATAAGGTAACGCTTAAAAAAAATACGGTTTTTATCGTCGATATCGAAAGTAAACAGACGGGTCGCGTTGACCTTCGCATTAAAAAGGTGCCGAAAATGGCTCCGGACGGTTTCTCAACTTTCAGTTATAAAACTCGTCAAAAAGTAAAAGGATTTATCATTCTTGAAAAAGTCATAAAAATCCTCTACCCAACGAACCAATCTAGCCGTGTTACGTAATCTAAAATTGGGATTACGTTCGTTTTATTGCTCCTTTTTTCTTCTTACACGGGTCTCGGATGCAAAGTATCGATCGTGATTGCCCGTGTTTCACAATAATGTAACGGACGCAAACAACGCGAACGGCATTTATTTCGAAAACATGAAATCGGATTTGCCCGGAGTATACCTATAGAATAAGCGATGAGAGGAAAACCTTTCAGTGCGCGTTAAAACCGATGGAAAAGTACGCGGATAAACAATATGTGTATTGAGTTGAAAGTTAATTTACTTTAATGTAATAATGATAAGTGAATAGCGTGTGTCTGTATATTACTGTGTAGAACGTATAAATTCCTATTGAATACATGCTCCTTTTATATTCTGGGCTTTACGTTCGAGGTGTTGCTTTAACGGAAAATCGATTACACTAAAATAGGCAGATATCTAATTTTTCTTTTATCTTAATGTTATTATTCTTTTATTTTGCGACTATATTATAATATACCTGTTTTAGTGTTCTATTATTGCATATCATAAACATAGAAAATATAAAGTTCTCATTTTACTAATCAATTTTTTCCAATATTCAAGACTATAATAAATCAACTCAACCGTTTTAAAAATATCTCTAATTAAAATACTACCTTTATTTTCATAAAATAAGAAATATTGAATATCAATAAGGAAACTTATTTTGCTAAAAGATTTAGGTACTAAATAAATTGAAAAAAATATGGCAAAGTTTTTCTTAAAATAGGTTCGACGAGAAAAGACGATCCAATACATTATTCTAAAAGATGAAAATAAAAAATATTGTTACTCATCGTTCTGGCCAAACGAGCATGTCTATAACTGCCAAATTCACGTATTGTTCGTATAATGACGCAATGAATCGCGCCGACTACGAGATGGTTCTGTACATAGATATAGTCCCAAGACAGGCCTGCACTCAAAGTAATCATCTAAGTACTTTATAGACCTTTGGTCTTTTCAACTATGCATCTCTCAATGAGACACGCTTGTTTTTGTTTTAACAAAAGCAAGCTTATTATCGCGGAAGATTGCCACCGCGTGTAGTACAACAAGCTGTACAGCTTTGTTCGCTTATTAGTTGTTAGTAACACGATGGATTAATGGCACTTCGGCGTGTCTTGAATACCAAAACCTTGCATAAGTCTTTAATTGTATTGCTCGTACTTCCGCGTACTGAATTTATTAAAAATCCACAAAATACTTTAAAAATATTTTCACGAACAAAATAATGCATCATTGTACAATATATAAATGGGTATATCATTCATACTTTTAGTTTCGATTTGGTCGAAACTTTCGGCCCAACTTATTTTTTCTGGCACTCAGTCAAATATTTTTAATTTAATATATTTGAAGAATCAACAATTTTTCAAAACTAACATGCTGTACGTTTAATTCTTGATAATAAATTGAAATTATATTTACTATAAGAGAAATCCAAAGTCTTTTTTCTCTTATATATTATTTTTTTTAATTTCTTTATTAATTCTTATACATTTGAATATCTTTTTATGCATTCGAAAACTTACTAGTTAATATTAATAAATTAATATAATCAGTGCAGGTAACTATTCATCAAACATATAAATAATTTCAAATGGTCAATAATTAACGTTTTTTAAATATATCTAATGGCACTTTGAATTATTCAAAGTGGAACGATAAATTTTACATGTCTAATATCAGTTTAATAAATTTAAAAATTCTAAATAAGTACAAAAATAATCTATTGAACATATATGCTGTTCCGAGCAATCATTGATTTATCTCTTCTTGTTATGATGTATTCATTCCTTCGCATAAATATACATTGAACGCGATCGTATCATAAATTTATATGATCATTTAAAAAACAATTCAACTCAGTTAATTCTGCTATTAACTACATCTACCTATTGTGTTTCTAAAAGCGCACAACCGATGACATTAAAATGTCACGAATCTGAAATTGTGATCTGTATACGAAAATATTTAGAATATGAATAAATACGCATACATATATATATGCGATTGGAAAGTTGCATAAAATGAACCTTGCTGACTTAAATCGCGATACTTTTGCAAACATATGTTCGGCCGGTGACGCGTACACATGTATACAGCCTCCGAAGACTTGGCGCGGCATATGCCTTTGACCTTCACTTGACCCTTATTCCAATCACGCCCAGACGACGCGAGTGAACTCGGAACGCGTATTAATGAACGGCAGGATGTATTATATTAGCATGGAAAATGGTGAAATTGCACAGGGTTGTATCAGAACCTCCCATAATATGGAATATCCTCGTATAATTTAAACATTGCAAATTTAAACTTTGTCGAGGTTGCGGTTTTTCTTCGAAGACCTATATAGATATACTAACCAATGTTAATCTTGTGTGCTGCGCTCTGTTCGTTTTTTCGTGCGGAGGCCCTATTTTTCGTTTAAGTTGGGGTTACTGTCGCGATGACATGGTCGATGAGATTTATATTGATTAGAATATTGGCTAGAATACTCAATCGTTTATAACATCGTTTTTAAAATATGGATATCAAATGTGGATTTAACGCTTTATGCGAATTATTTATTCAAGACCAACAATATATCGCTTTATCAAATTCATGCAATTATGAAACTCTCTATAATAAGTGAATTTTACTTCGTCAGTGACAAACATTCCGAAAATTTAAGAAAATAATCTGACGAAAGCACTCGCCATTCATAAAATCCATAACTGAAAGTGAAACTGGTATCATCTAGCACAAATTGATCACGATTTGATTAATTCATTAACATGTAAATTACCGTTGATTAAAGAATCAAATAGAGCTTGCGGATTTATTTCAGCCCAGATTTACGCTTTCAATGACCAGGCCACATTTACGATCCCAATTATTCTACTGCAGTAATTAAAAGTCTTGTTTCTAAGTATTCAGTTTAACAATTAAAAATGTAACAATTTCTTTTACCCAGCAAATCATGTATCGTACAAATACTACTTCTGCCGTCTTATAAATAGTTATTTTTGCGTGACTATCAATATTCTAGGTGCTTAACAAGGTTTCCTACAAAATATTTCATATAAATCTATATTGAATTTTCTAGTTTACAATATAATCAATAAATGCTGTACAAAAACATTGTACAAGTTAATGTTGCAAGGCCTTTCAAATCAAGTCGCTCGTATCTTCGACCATCTGTAAGAGCTTCGAAAAAAAAATAGATATCAAATTTTTGTATTATTACGCCGCATACTTTCGTTCGGTGCTTTCAATGACGACAATTTCATTGTACAACAGCTTGTTTACATCAGAAGAAAGGAAAACAAATTGCGCATATCCGCGTGCGAGAATGGAAATGACCGAGTTTGAACTTTGTAAATGAGCCATTGAGCGATTCTACGCGTCAGAATTTATTCTGTGTGCTTTTGCTGAATAACATTGGCAAAGCTTTATAGAAGCAGTTTCTTCGGCCTTGTCTTATTTGTTATTTAGATACGATATATTTTTATCCAAGCGTAAATTGCAAGCCATTTCAATGCACGTAGCTATTCCACTCGAGTGTGGAATATCTCAGCACCAAAAACTTTTTTGCGACGAAGCGACGAGCTGCAATTTCTTTGACCCTTACGATTCACGAGGTTGAACGGTCTCTTTATACCTCTAATTCAATAAGCAAATGCTCTATGGACATAAAGAGACTCTCGCGACAAACGATAAGCAACAAATTAATCTAAACCAGCAAGAACATTATCATTGATGAAGTCATCGATAATCCGAAGTGTCTTTGACCGCAGCTGTGGGACGCAACAACAAAATAAGTATCTTCATTCCTCCGGCTGCTAAGCTATTCCCCGTAACTCACCACTCGACATTTATTTAACAGATTAATATTGCAATAAATAGTCACCGAAGGTGCATGCTAACGATTAACAATTAAAGTTTCACTAGCGTGAAGAGCGGCAGTTTCGTCTGACCCTGACCTCCAACCGAACAATTCCACCGCTGGTGGCGGGAATCGGTTTTGGAATATCGCCACCGTATCAATTATTTCATAGCGGTGACGAGAAGCTCTCGCGGACGTCACTCCACATCTTTTGCTGGCTTTGTTTCCGCGGAAGGCTCGAGTACTAATCCTCTAACCTAATCCATATATTAACTTGAATTTTCGGATTTGAATAATGTGTGCGCTAGTTGTTGATGAACGGAATTCATTCTCCGAGAGTAACTGTATAACATTGTCGAGTTTAATGCGAATCCGAGAATCCATTTAATAGCATGTATTCGACTAACATTAAAAACTGTGACTAACGCCATTACTAAGGCATGCCTTTCGTTTTGTTTTCTTCTTCCAGTGGATGATGGATGCTGAAAAGGTAAATCAATCAATACTAACAGTCATCGTGATAGGTTCGTATGTATGCGATTTCAGTCGCTGATGGCAGTTTGTGCAGAGAATATAAAATTCATTGCTTTGTTTTTTCACCTGCTAAAATTGTATCGAAACGCGAATCTTTGATACGGGCCAATTTAAATTTTATGCGTGACCATTGACATTGAAAATGTACGAATTAATCGCATTGAAAATACGCGACTGACGCAAAAGCGGATCGATGCAAAGAAACGCGCGTTGAATAATGTTCCTAAATAATATATAACGCATATAAAGTATAAGTTAATTGAATAATTTAGCTCGGGTATAATTATTTTTAGCGCGGAATATCATCATTTTTGTTGATTTCTTTCAAGAAACGTTTACAGGTTATTATGAAATATTTCTAATGCAATAACATACGAAAAAGACACAACGCTTTTCATAGACATTCACAGAAATTCGTTTTTATAACCGCCTTCGCCAGAAGAACTCGATCGATAAAGTAATTTTTCTCACCTAATTCCACAATTTCCACTCTAATCGCGCTAAAATTATCCATTTTCCCCTCCCTCCCCAAAACTCACCATAACCACGCGATTTAGAAAGCTCATAATACACAAACTGCCCTCAGCGATTGACTTTCCAGTCCGTAGCGAAAATTCGCGCGACTGGTCAATCAGCGTCGTTCCGAACTCTCATTTACATGTGTGCGAGAGAGTGAGAGGGACTCAAAGCATTCATAAATCATTCTTAAAAAAAAAAAACGTGTGTACTGATAAAACGGGTTTGCAGACGAGGGAAGGCAATCAGGAGCATGAGCAGCCTTCGACGCCCACAGCTCTCGCTCCGGCTGACAAGGTATGTGTATACACAATAAATTATAGCGCATAAATAAAAGTCGCACACACGTACACGAGTGACAAATATATATTCGCGTTGACTAAAATTTAATCGAGCGCGATAATGTGCAGCGCGACCGAAAGAGAAAGTTTGTAATAATACTTGTTGCGTGTGCGCAAGCTTAAATTCTTGAATTTTCTTTTAAAGTAAAACGTATCTTAAATTTGTATAGTGTTTTGCTTCCCTTAACGATTGACTAACTGCTTTTATGAATATGGATTACTAACCAAATGTATATTAACGAGCTTTGTTTTCTCAATTTCAAGCGGCCGAACGCAGATAAGGATGCGGTGAGTAATACACATTTTCTGAAACAATTACAATACAGGTATTGAGTAAAACTATTTTTGAGTGATCGTAATCACGGCATTCGTCAGTTGACAAACACTCGCTAACCATCGTGTTTGACTGCCAAAACCTGTCAGCGAAAACGAAAAACGCGAATCATAAGTACAAGCATTATATTTTCCAGAACTCATCGAATTGAGTAATAGAAATGGCCGTTTTCTAGAAAATTCCCTTGAATATTGGCCGAGTCGTATCGATCTTGCCATGTCGCTCGCGGCATTTCGCGTGCAGTAGTCGGTCTGTAATACATAGCCTCGAATCCCCCAGCGAATACACGACTCCTGGCGCGTTTGAATTTCCCGCGCGCGCGTCCTTGTCGAAAAATTGCAGCCTTGCCGAGCAGCAGCAGCAGGCGCATCGAGAGAAGCGAATTTATACACACACACGGAAATGGAATTCGATCGGTAAACGAAAGAATGTGTCACTCGAGGCCTTTTTTATAACGGATGCATGACTACGATATAAATTATCCCGACCTCTTTAATCGATGTATCCGGAAAAAGGTCCTTCGCCTCTTGTGGTTCGGCATCTCCGGTTTTCATGCAAAATGTCCTTTCCCTTTTAACAGTGTTTTAATCGCTTTGTCCCAGGCTTTCAGAGCACAAAATCTTTATTCTTCGAGCTTGAAAATCACGACTAAAATTACTAGATGAATTTTTTAAAATAGATTGAAATTTAGCCCCAGTCTAAATTTTAAGAGACAAGTACGCATCGTATATACATATCGACTTGCGCGATACATTTCCTTTTATCTGTTATAGACAGATAAAGTGAAAAACCAAATCACTTTTTCTTACTTATCTCGAACGCAGCTGACGATACGTTCCGACCACATAAAACGTCGCTGCTTACAGCTTCTAGTCCTACATGAATACATAAAAGCTGCACGCAACATAAACATTTAATATTCGTTTTTAATTATTCGAACCCAGTCGAACATGCGCGTAAACGTAAAAATTTCTCTTTACATTGCCGCAACAACTATATACTACTTTTACTATCGCGCGCGTGTAATTCGAAACTTTATATTTCTAAAATGAAAAAGGTCATCGACCTGAAATAAAATTTACCGGTGTACATTCGACTCTGCACAAGCACTTTACAAGATTTCCTTCAACTTTACGAGTCCCGGAGTTTATTTCTGTACGACTGCATTCCGCGAAGATTTCTTCTCGAATTATTAATCCACGATATAATTGTCGCTAATCACGCGTCATTAATGTATATATACACGTGTATAAAGCGTTGCACAGTTGGCTGGACTTAAGGATCGGGTTTTTCAATTGCCGATCGCGACACAGAAACAATCAAGTGTAAAAAATCGTGTGCACAATCATAACGAAGCGAGAGGAGCGTGTCTTGTATACCTGGCAGTTTTGCCCCTTGATTAACCTCCGCTATAATGTGGCCGGTAATCCATTGTTGCGATGCAACTGTTTTTAATCGTAATGCAAACCTGCTTTTAGGCGTGTCTGCGTGTGTATCGAGTGAAACGTGTTTCTCGAATGTATACTTTAATCCAATATGGCAATTTAATATTTTTTTTTTTTCGAGATTATTCGTCATCGATTCTTTTACGTGTACTTTGTTAATAATTAATTAAAATATTATTTCTACTTTATAAACTGTAATTTCAGTTTAAGTAAAATATTATTCAAGGGAATATGTTCACTTTCATGGTAGTATCGAGCTTCCATCCACGGCAGCCAACTTCACTGTGCGCGTTTCAAGTATTGATCAAACGATTTACAGACAGCACCATTTCGTACCGTACTAATTTTCCAGATGCCAATCTTCGGCAACGAAACACTTATGACACTTAATTGTTACTCGATTCTCACTGTAATTTAAACTCTTTTTTTTTTTCAAAATCCTTAAATTCTCAATTATCTAATCTAAGCGAAAGGTCACGGGTATCATCGGTATACATTGCGCACATCTCGAATAGATTACAAATGTATTTCCAATCTTTCTCAAGAGCCGAAATTCGAGCGAATCTTTGGTGAAAAAGACGGAATAAACATTGCGCGTAAACACAAAATTTCACTATCGCCTCGCAGTTTCCTGTATTCGGCGATAAGCTCGGTATTATCGGCTTTCCCATACAACCACACTCTCGCGTATCTCGACTTTACGTGGGCGCGAACGTACGTACGCGACGCCGAAATATTTATGCGTGAATCGACCCTTGTTGACTTTAACTCATATTATACGGAAGTGGAATTTTTCTACGAGAGGACCGGGCATCGAAGTATGATTAAAGCCTGCGTCAATAATGACTTCATTTTTTCACCATTTTGTTGCACCGCCTTTTTATTTCTAATTTAGCGAAAGTCGGAAATTTAATTAGAAAACTTGAGTTGATTGCTTAGCGAGTTTTGTCCGCATGTTATACTTTCATAATGTGATAATTAATTTTCCATAGAGGTCAATTAGAAATTTTTAATAAGTTGACTACTTGTACAGTGCACACAATATAATTTCTTTTTTTATTTAATTAAAAAACTTCTATTGGCAAAAAGTAGGACAAAAAAAAGTATGAGGAAATACTATGTGTACATTTTGAGAATTTTAATCGTACGTAGCCCAAACTTTACTCCTAAGCGTGTATGTACTTTTTCGTGAGTCAACAAATTAAACACGCGCCCTTTGATAATAAGAGCGATATGACGCATATCGTACGCATCGTTACGCGCCTATAAACGCAAATTTCTGCTGCTAGGTTCAAGGAGGAACTCCTCTGGAGCGAAAGGAAATTGTTTTTCAATAAAAAGACACAATATTTAATATTAAGCTTTAAAATAACGAACTTTGATTAGTTGGCAATATAAATTTATAGAATTTATTTATTCTGTTTATATCGGACAAGATATAGAGGCAACAAAAATTTCAAATATACCCGTATTTCGATTACCGAAATATATAACGGTAGCACAATGGCGTGTCTGTACTACCAGACGGTAGACGCACATATTTTCTTTTCTCGTACGATGTGTCGCGTGTAAACACAAAACTGAATATTCGACTGCAGACATATGCAGGGGCATTCAACGCTGTAACGATAAGTACATTGTGGGTCCGCGATAAGCTCAGCTCTCCCTCTCTCGCGTCTCACGTTATATTTGGTTATTGCTCGCGCTCCCGGCATCGAACAAACAAAAAAGTTTTAACGCATAATCATTGTGAACCACCAGAAGCTCGCATTATACGCGTATTATAATGCAACAATAACAGTGTTTTTATTGTCGCCGCGATGTATAACAGCAAGTATTTGTTCTAGCATATCGATAAAAATGTTGCGCAAGAGCTGAAGATCCTCGCTCTATAAATTAGCAGCACCGAGTGACTTTGTAAATTGTGTAACGAGGCATCGCCTTCGTTGATAATACCCGTGTCTATATTAAAAATTTTATTATTTTTCGATCGTACTTGAAAATAAGTTAACGCGACGTAACAAGAATCTTAGCGCAGAATATTTAATTATGTGCAATCCTGCAGAAAGGAAGCTTGGAAATGTGAACAATGACACGATTGACGCACGACCGCTTAATGAAGCCTACAAATTTAACGATTTACGGAACAGTGCAGGAAAACCGGGCATGTTAAATGTTTCGCATACCCGCACCTTTTACGAAAATTTCTTCAAACTGAGAATCTCTCGTGTCTAACGAGTGTTGGCGAGATTCGATATCATCTACATCATCCATAAAAAAAGCATGTATAGAGGTTCGGGTATAAACCAGGTTATGCGTAAAAAATGAGGTCTCGAGACGGCGCATCGCCGAAGAGGTCACACAACTGCCTCTCCCTCCCTCTATATATATATACAGATTGTGTCCCCGGCTGTACTCAGGTTCAATATACGTAATTGCAAAATTGTGACTTCATGACAGTCGCTGGCGTGCTCACAACCGTCTGCTTCCGGTCTATGCTTGCGCGGTGAGGGCGTAATTTATTCCCCTCTCTACATTACTCTTCTCTCTCTCTCTCTCTTCTTTTTTTTTTCGACTTGGAAGCAATGGTCAATTTCGCGGTGCGTTGTTTTATTTGACGGGGTAAATGCTCGTTTAATTTCAGGCTTGATTAGCGCGCGCCCGCGGAGATAAAGTAAATTGTGTTATTAGGGAGAAATGGAGGGTATTCTGCGGGAAATATACGGTAAAATTCGTGTGTATAGTTTGAATTGAATCCGCGTGAGGTTCGAGGCGAACTATTTCGTTTTCCCTTACAAGCGCGTTATCTTCCGTGAGGATTTGCACTGTAGTTTAGGAAGGTAATATTGGAAGGCTTCGGTATTGATTTATTTACAAAAATTTACTACAGTGACCACTGTATATGCACGAAATTATAAGTGTATAGTACAACGCAACGTGAAACATATCGACTGTAATTTCTTCTCGAGCGCATTACAAGCTTCGTATTTCATGATAATAAACGCAAATTGAAAACGTATTCGTATACGCCTATAAGAAATAGTTTTTCAACAATAAATTATAACAATCGTATATTGCTGTCGGTGCTCGTCAACTTGTCTGTCCCTACTAGGCCGAAACCACTGACTCTACCCTCGCAACCCGCTTATATAGAAATAACTCGCACGTGAAAACTCGTCGATGTTTACAACGAAAAAAAAAAAGAAAATTCTCCTCGGAAAAAACATCGAGTCTATATATTCCAAACTGAAAACCAATAAATACACGTTGAAGTTTATTTTTATGTAAAGGCTGTTATTGAACCACGGGACGCACTAGGAACGAGAAAACATTTACGCTTTAGTTTCTCTTCGCATATTTCGTTCATATTTAAAAAAATAGAAAGAAAAAACAGCGAATCGCTCGTTAAAAAAAGAGAGACTCGAAGTTCTCGCTTCCTCGATCCAGATACCAAATCTTCATTCATTTCTATATACGCGTGCCTATACATCGAAAAAAGAAAAGTGCACGATGACGACACACGACGTCAACCACCACCGGCGCTTCTTCGGACAAATATATATATAAGCTGTTCACAAAAGCATGTGTATATTGCGACACGCACCGCATCGGCACCGCGAAAAAGAATGTCTCGAATTTATGTTTGAGGTGCGCACACACGCACACACACACACACACACATAGAGACACGGTGTGTGTACGAGTGTATACCGTGCAATTAGATCGTCGAGACAAAGAATGCTCTGAATTCGATTGTGCGCGTCACACACGTTTCCTTATATACCTGTAGCCTCGAATTGTTTTTCTCGCGCGGCGCAACAATTTTTTCCTTTATATTTTACAGGCGCGAGAATGGATAATATTATATTCAAATGAGTCGCGGAACAATGTTTCTCTGTATTTTTTCCTTTTTTTTTCTTCTTTTTGTTTTTTTTTTTTGTATACATCTGGACGATATTATCGCGCATAGGCTATAATTAATATTGCGCAATATTCGTTATTCTTTTATTTTTATTTAGCCATAAGTAGAAAAAATTAAAATGCGCTTGCGTCATTCCAAACTGCACATTAACGATAATACAATCTCACGACGATTCTTTATTAATGAACCGCAGCGAATATTCGCGACCGAATCCCGGAGTTTCCTTATTCTCTCCCGAACCTAGGAGCAGAGGTATCGACCAACAGACGTCGGTGACGATAGGAAAGAAAAGGAAAAAAGGGTAGTAAGAGAGCGCGTGGATAGCAAGGTGCGCGCAAGCAGCAGCAGCAGCAGCAGCTCATCCTATAAACCCCACCACCTGCCGCCCCACGCAGCAACCTCACCGCTGCCGTCGCCACGAGTAAAACCCACGTCCAGAGCATATAACCGCACAGAATAGTGCGCGAGCCCGACCTACACACTCTGTCTGTCTGTCTGTCTGTCTGTGTATCTCTGGTGTAATAAGTGTGTTTAAGCGTGTGCGCGTGTGTGTGTGTGTGTGCGGCGTTCACTGCACAGTCGGAGTGAGACTCGCTCGGGCCTCCAGGAGGAACGAAGTATTATATAGTGGCCCCGCGCTAAAGCCGAGCCAATCGGCGCACGGTACTCAACCAGCCGGCTCTCTGTCTCTCTTTACGCGCGGCGGCAGCGGCGGCGACGACGGCGGCGACGACGGCGGCGGCTCGTTCGTTGTTCGCTGGTTCTTTTTCTTTTTTTTTCGGCGGTATAGTATCTCTCGGCAGCGGTGGCAGCGTTGGGTTCCAGACCCCCACGACTACTCCCACAGTCCACACACAGCGAATATAGACGCGGTCGGGACCGCGCCGACTTGGTTCTGCTTGTGTGTATCGTATTGTACTTGGATTGAACGATTCGTTGAAGGTTCTCGTGAAGTATATATACATTCGGTGGTGGCTAGACGCGGAGTCTAGGAAGGTTCTTCTCTTTTTTTTTTCTCGTCGCGGTTGAATCATTTTAACCGGAGTGAAATTTCGTTATGGCCAAGAGGATGGATAAGAAGCCCGAGAAGAAATGGACCTTGGAGGTAAAGGCTATATTCTTTCTTTTCTATATGCGCTATCTCGTCATTGTATATAGTTCTTTTTCATTTTTTTTTATTTGATGTTCGTGCCGGGGCTTAAAAGTGCCAAAGGGAATCGGTAAAATGTTTCGAACGAGTTATCGGCGGCGCTGACGTTTAATGCAAATTAAAAGCTTAATTATATAGCGATAAAAAAATAGTGTTCACGCGTCGATTTCATTCATTACCTACCTGCGAATCGAACGATTTTCCAAGACGTTCAGTCGGTATAGAGAAAACAATACACTTATACCTATACTTTTAGAGTTGGTCAAATATAATACTTTTCTAAATAAAGAGACACGTTCCGTTCAAGTTCGTCAACCTACAATCTCGGCAGTAAAAAACAATAGCGTACCTCGCTTTCGAACTTTTCCCGCCATAAATCGCGTGATTCATTCACCATTCGAGATCTGCGGTACAAAGAACTCTTCGCTCACTCGTGGGTATTTGAAAATCGGCAAAGCTTCGACACGCGTCATTAAGATCGGTATTTATATCATAATAAACATGCGCCGAGGAAAAAACTGAAGACGATAAATCGAGAAAAATCACCAGACTAATGTTCCACGTGTATCGGTATATAATAATCTAATCGAGTGTTACAACAAGTTTTTCGTTACATCAGGCACCGAAGCCAAAAGAAAAAATATCAGCGTTCATCATACTCGTCAAAGTCAGCCGCGACACAAATCATCGCTCCAACTTTCCCGAGTGAGAAAGCAGCGCATAGTCTTTCTTCCTACGCAAACTGCATTCCCACAAAGTTCGAAAATCACACTCTTCGCTCGCATACCTCAACTGCAGCTTTGCCGTTTCAATTGGACAAAGCGCGAGTCCGAAGTGCAGAGCGGGTGTTTGAATCCCTTGCAAGCGCGCGACTACATATAAACAAAGCCAAGATAAATCCTTGTACAATTGGGCGACCAACCCGTAAGCGATATTTTCAAAATTTTCCATCTTCCTCGCGGACTCAACTCCTCGACTTGTGCCGCTGTAATTAGCGCAAAACAAAAAATCGCCTCTTTTGTTTAGGAATAATACGAGCGTTTATGCAACGGACAATGACAATTTGGCGCGCGACTCGATATATCGTTATACTTAGTCTTTTTTTTTCGGTCAAATTAGCGGCTGTTTAAATAATCGAAGCGTGAACGCTATCTCGACATTATTCCACTCGTAAAATGATATATTTAATAATAGAGCTAAGAGGAGGATTTGTCCTTGAGGTCGAATTTCCTTTTTTGAGTCCCAGCTCGCGAGCCTCTAATGCGAAAATTGCCTAGCCTATTGCTTATCTAATTTAATAGATTAATGCGGAAATAATGTTGCCGTATGAAATTCATAGCTATTTTCTTATTTAGCAACGTTATATTAAAATTTCTCTGTGTGTCTGTGCATGGAGCTTCTTTGTATAGCTCATATAGGTATTTAAGTCGTGATGAATTATTACACTAAATTGATGTATTAGCTGCTCGAATATTGGAATGCAGATGAGAACTGCCGCATAACGAAATGCTGCTAATAAGTTTCGAATCTTCCGGACAAAGGAGAAAAGCAGTTAAGAAACTCAAAAATACTTCTATACTATCTTATTTGCACGATAATAGATTGTATACTTTGTACCAGATGCGATGATGCACTTGAATTTTATCGCTTGTTTCCGAAGAAAATTATCGCCGATAAATACGCGTATATAAACTAAAGTCATCTTCAAAACGGAGGAAGGTTCCAACCGAAATTCTCTTCTGCTTATCTCATCGCAAAACACGTTATATATACACACAACGCTCCCTTTTTTCTTTACTCGGCCAGCCCGAGTATGTACATATTTCGCAAAGCAGGAACCACGATAACAGAGATTCAACGTGTACATATAGACACACGAAAGTGTCCGTACCGAGGATTTTGAAATCCCGCGTTTATTAATACGATTTGATCAACGCGGATTATAAAAATCTTGGGCAATTTCGGATATCAATTCTGTAACATAACTGCATCGCGTCATTTCGCCACACAATCAGCGCAGGAAACTGAATTTAGTTCGTTCGCTGCTTTTTTTTTCACGCCCACTCGTGATCATCCAGATGTTGGTTGAAAGGAAAGTGAATTTTCTTTTTTTAACGCTTACACTCGCGTGGCGCAGTTCTGCACTCTCGGAAAAAGAAACATAACACATCATTGACGCGCGATATGTTGTGCGGGATTTATTTCGGGATTTTTTTTTTTTTCTTGTATTTTTACCCTGAACCCGCGTAGTCGGACGTCTTACCGCCAGTTCTCTTTTAATACTTGACCTAAAAGTTTTCAAACACGTTGCTTCAAACACGTACGCGTAATGTTCGACCTTTTGAAATGGCAAAATCGTAGACGTGCGCTTTGTTAAGTCTTGGCTCTTTCATTCATGACTAGGTTAGAGTGAACTTTATATATCAATGGATGTCGAATGGATGTACACCACAAAAGTATACTTGAAGTAGGCACTAGATTTTGTTATATTTTTTTTCCAATTTATTTTAAGAATTTAGGAATGTTTTTCTTTTTTTTTTTCAAAATATAGTAGTGCACATAGTAATTTTTAACGTTTACTACAGAACATAGCAATATTTAATATAACCTATTTTCTGTGTATATTAATAAGCAGTACGAGACAAGGATAATGAAGTTAATTAAAAAGAATGATTGAAAAATTTTCCATCTTTGTATACACTAGTGTATTTTGCATAAAACATAATTTTAAAATGACAAGTTGCTAAGTGACTAAATATATCTTTCGATGAATCAATAATACGATAAAGTATCTCATTACCGACAAACTTTAGTTAATACACTCGACAATCCTGTATATCGCTGCGTCAAAAAAAACAACAAACTCTAACTCTCAGGCTCTCCAGAGTTGAATTTGATAAAAATATTACCAATCGCGAAAAATATTTGCTTTTTTTAAATCAAGCAAACTATAATCTTCGTGTATGTTAAAAGACGGCAGTCGAACGTCATTTTATCAATTGAGCGCCGTAAAATGTACACCGCGCATTATCTTCTTAATGGGTCCCCCAGCCCCTTCATATTCCACTGCCATATCGCATAAAAAGTAGATTTATATATTATATACGCACTCGAGCATGTACTTTTCACATTTCGCAAAATGAACTCGTAATTTTCAGCTCATTAAAACGCAAGTGACACTTTACGCTCGCCTTCCAACGGACAAAACAATTTTTGCAGCTCTGATAAAAAGTGTAATAAAACAATAAACAAAAGGGAGGCATATCCTATATAAGCTATAGCGCCTCGCCGCACATCTTGTCTTGAAATTCACGTCCACACTCGGAACGTAAAAGCCGCGCATTTTCGTCGGTCACCCACGCAGTCTCGTATAATACGTGATTCGCCGGGGCACTAGACATAAAGATGTATGTACCGTTATAACCGGCTAGCTCGAGAGAGAATTAGAACCCGTCTACGCACACACGCACACACACACACGCGCGGACACGACGAGGCGAAAGCGAAAGCCGACGGTCGAGCCCCTCGTTTGCCATCTCCCTTTCTCATTTCTTTCGCTTTTTTTTCTCTCTCTCTTGACCTAGAATATACGTCGCGACGGTCGCCGATCGATCATCGCACTCCCCTGGATATAGGAGAGATCGTAGCTTTCTACATTGTCTCTCTTTCTCTCTCTCTCTCTCTTTATTTCTATTCTAGGAAATTTCTTGTATATATGGTCAGGATTTTTATGAGAGCTGCAGTGTGCGCGAGATGAAACTTCCGTTCGAGTGGAACTTTGTTGTGTTGCTTCCGTATGAGGAAACAATTTTTTTTGCGCTAGACGCGGATTCGCGAAAGATTTTGCGCTCGATGGATTGGATCCGATCGATGTTTCCGATAAAGCAGCTCTTTCGAGAAGATGCATTTGCATGCCAGTCAATCGTTTTTCAAGTGATTTCGATTCAGTAGGTTGTTTCGATAAGTTCAAGTACCGATGCTGAACATACATTAAAAATAATTGTAATTTGGAGTCGCGCAAGTGTATTTATAAAATACATGTGTGTATGCAGCAAATGACGATTAAAAACATTTGAAGGAAAAGAAGTCCAGTTAAAAGAGACTACGTTCTTATTTGACCATCGTTATTCAATAATATTTGGTCAATGAAACGTGTGCGAGAGCTAAAAGCTTTCGAAGATATAAAATAAAGCATACAATAATTTATACGATTTTTCATACTCCACAAACAGTTGATAAAATATTGCTTTGAAAGTAATATAATTATAGAATAATTTGCAAAAGCTACCCAGCAAAATTTGCATATTTAAGCCGTATCGTGCGCTTCGCTTAGCATAAATAATAATCTTTATTGCAACACCCGCATATATAATACCACTAGTTTATGACACGTTTAAAAGGCTTATCGACGAGGTAAAAGTTCTGCATCGAACACGTTACGCCAACGAGTATTGTACATATATAGCGAATGAGTTGCCCGATGAATCTCCTCTCGAATCGACACCTCTTGACCGAAACGAGGAAAACCATCCCACTAGAAACATATCTACTATACTGCGCATTTCTTCGTAATCAAACACTGTATACGTCCTAGGACAAGAGTATCGCGATACTCTCAATAATCGCTGAGCAAAAATCAATGCTTTCGACGACGCGTTCAAAGAACACACTTGTGGGTCTGCGTCTGTCTAGCCTACAGAAAAACACACGGGCCTTCCGGTCGCTATACTAACCAAAGCATCATCATCATCATCCCTTTGTCGAGAGCGCGGGAGAAAAAAAAGGTGATGCAAGACTTGTCTAAATTTACGTCAGCTCGACCGGTTCCCCCACACACGCGGGCGCGCGCACGCATCTAGACAGAGACAGAGGACAGAGCGAGAGAAAGAGCAAAAGAATACAGATTACGCGGTCCCTTGCGGCACGTGCGCCGGTTTTGCCCAAACTCGCACATATAAAATATCGATGTTGTATTTTTTTTTGCTAGGTATATCGAATTTATCGTTTCTTTCATCACGAATTAGGACGATAAAGTCGTATAATCGAATATCTCACATAAGGGAAACACCCTTTCGAGCGAGAATTCGTTTATGAAACAAAATGTAGAATCCAGTGATAAAATTCAAGGTCACGCTTTAATAATTTATTGCATTGTATTGAATGACTCGGCGGAAATATCGCAATACGTATATAATACATATATAATAAGGTATATCAAGTAGTAGCAGAAATAACCGATCAGACGTTGCTTTTTTTTTTACGGAACAGCGAGGCAAAAACATTATATTATTGTACTCGAGAGAGGCACACACAATTGCACATTTATTATATCCCGCGTTCGAACAACCAATAAATGTCCAAGCTCACTGCAACAAAAAAAAGTACACAGGCTCAAACACACATATCTCCTTTATCACTGCAGAGGAAAAAATGCTTGTGCATATTCTCGGAACGCGCGAAATTCTATTTTTGACGCCTTAAGAGCCACGCACACAATACCATAATATACGAAAAAAAAAATAAAAATCTCATCGGCAGGATATCGGGTCGGGTATAGAGTATCGTTTATCCTTCGCAGAGGGCATCGGCCATTCACATGGGTTATTATCTTAGCCGGCAAACTGGTTGTATATGCGTCGTAAGTCTGGTAAAAATAGAGAGAGAGAGAGACGCGCCGCGCCGTTCGCCCGTATTACAATAAAAGCGTCATGTGCGATGCGCTGCTCTCCGGCATGATAACCGCGGCGCATGTCTGGCGATACACGATGGTGCGCCGAATTTTCCGAGAAGCGCTGAATGACAGAGACAAAAACGATGTAGGTATGTGGATGCTTTATTGGATTATTGTCCGCTTCCGGTATAGCGACCAATCAAGAATTCTGGCTGTCTCTCTTTTTCAAAGAATATTTCATTGATCGTACGCGCGTTATAGAAGCGATGAATTGAGGCTCCGCATGCGCGAGTGTTGTACGTGTAGCGATGATGCACCGTGTCGTATATATATCGGGCAGGATGGCTCGCGACAGCAGAGACAGAGTGTAACACAATGTGACCTCAATGCGATTAAACACTCGAGTTCAACCAACAATAATTCAGCTCGTCATAAACTGTGTACCTATATAGTATATAAACGTAGACAGCGCGTCGCAAATAATATTATTTCCCGATTAACATATACTCGCCATATTGAATCGTAGCTATAATCGCAATAGCGATTAGAAACAAAATTCTAAATTCGCATTTCCAAATATGGATATCAGTCTCGAAAAGTCTGCGCGGACAAGTGCAATGTGTATATATATCTCGGCAATAATTCCCGCGAGCAAAGTCCCGCAGGTCGGCCAAGCCCGTCGCAGTCTTTTCTTCTCCACAATATTTAATCCGTTGGATGCAGCATATAGCAGGCCATAAGTTCTCCTCTTTCTCTCCAAAGATAATAACGAGCCCACGAAGAGGAAACTCGCCGCCAGCTGCTAAGTTTACGTCTGGCCGCGCGCACAAGTCAACGCACACACGTGTCCGGTATATTCAGGCGCTATAAGGCCGTTTCTGCATTTTAACGTTATAATATATGTGTACATCTTACAGCTTCCTTCGAAATCACTTCGTTACATTCGCGTACAATTATACGTGTACCAACTTGTGTTTGCACAGCTCTCCAGCGAAACGCGACGAGAGATACGGGAGATGCTTCAAAAGGAACGGTGCTAAAAAAGTTTTTTAACGCCTTCAACCGAGCTTAAAACTTTCAATTCTAAAATAATTCAAAGCTCGTTACACAACCGTGTATACTTCTTACGTGTACTCGTTTGAAGCATAATTATATTTGGATGAAAAGCACTTTCCCAACGGCGATCCCAAATTTCATCATCAGCGCAGCAGCTGTCGAAAAAAGAAAGACAGGCATCGGGGGGTAGTCCAATGAACCGCTCGCAACGCGCAGATGGAAAGTATAATTATAATCGCGGCGGCGCCGTATAAGCAATGCAGTGTCGGCCTGAAATAAGTTCGCGCGCGCGCTCCACGGAGGCTCGACCGAGGCGCTCGGCCAATCGGCTTCCTCCACGAGCGTCACACCTCCGGCTCGGCACATTTATAATCCTTATGTATACATATATACGTGTGCACGCGGCGCGCACGGCGAGGCACAAACTCCCTCTCTCTCTCTCTCTCTCTCTGCAATCCAAAGGGGACCACTCTACACATTCTTCGAACACACACAATGAATCTCTCTCCCCTTTTTCAGCTTTTATTATGTATCGCATTATACTCGTCTTTCATCCCCGGCGCGCCACTTCTTTTTTTTGTTATTTTGCGCAAGACGGGCAGATGCGCGAGAGATATGAAAGGAGAGCTACTGCTGCTGCTACCTCGCGAGACAATACCGCAGGTGTTCCCGCGTCCATCGGCGTAGTCTTTTCGAAATTTCTCGGTACGGCAACGCACACACACACACACACACACGCACACGCACACTCTCTTTTTCATATTTCAGAGCTATACGCGAAACGCGCGCGTGATGTTTTTGCGACGGATTGCGCATGTCGCGGGCACACATATTTTCAATATATAATAAGTGGTGTGTTTGCGCGATGGTTCACGTTTTTCGCGGACCCGCGAGCGCGCGCACGGCGCTTTTTATCTTCGTTTCATGTTTTATCGGTCTTTTTATTTTTCTTTCTTTCTCTCCTTTACGCGCGCGCCTCGTTAAACTCGCCGCAATTTTTAGGAAACAATTAATAGCCGCAGCGCGTATTAAAAATCGTTAGCTTCGAGGAGACGTAAATTATTGCGCTGCTCCCTCACTAAACCATCGTTGAATCGACGTTTCGAAACCTTTATTAAGTGCGTAGCTGCAATTAAATGCGTGTATTGTCAATCCCGAAGAGTATAGCAATGGGTGATTTTACGGTAAATCGAGTGCACGGTAACCGTTCGATACACAAAAGATTATGGACGTTTGTAATCCGTAACGGATGACCGCGACTCGAGCTGCGTACTTTTTTTCCAAACAAAGAAAATACTCCAGCGTTCGCGCAGCAATAAAAAAAAAAAAAGGAAAAGGCAAATTCGCAAGTTCATCGGCAAGGTCGGGCGATTTCCGCTTCGATTGATAGCTTAATAATATCACCCGTGACCGCGAGCGTCGCGTCGGCGGCGGTGGGCAACGCGCGAGATTATACGTTGTATACCGCACGATTTCTACATGCCGCTTACCGACGAGCGTCATTGAACAAATTTCCGCGGTTCGATTGTCGAGCCGGTCCGTCGCGGCTTCCTGGAACAATGGATCGCGATCCTTCTACCGGACGGGGTAATCATCGAGAGATAGAGAGAGAGAGAGAGGGGGGAGGGGATGGGATTTCCGAGCTGTTATACGAAACGGAGGCTCGCCCTTCTCTCGACCAATGGTATAGCTTCTCGTCACGGCCGACGCTCTTTCCTCGTTCCCCCTTTACCATCGCGTGGATCATACATTAGGAGTCTAAACGCACTTTTTTCTTTGCGCCTGGATGTTACGAATTCCTGCCTCGTATTGTAGTTCATTTGCATCTGACGGATATGCGTGTCGGTATTGGAGGCTCGTTTTATTCAGTGCGCGCGACGTATTTACTTTGTTCGCGATATGTATATTTGTATGCTGCTGGAATGGTTGCTGGTTCGCAAGATCTTTGACAGCTATTGTGCACAAAAGAAATTTGAAAATAAATGTGTATATCGTCAAGGAACGTGTATAGAACAGGTTTTTGTTGATTCGTTCTAATGTTTAATGCTAAGAAATTACTGCAATTACGAAAGGCAGATAAAAAATAAAATAGCAGAAATACAACTATACAAAATTTAGCTCATAAAAGCATATTTACGAAGATCCTGGATAAGGTATCTGAGAACATAGTTCTCTATGTCGAATACCGGTAAAGAATTCCATTGTCAAGTTGAATATCTTTCGATCCTTTTGAGACAAAAGAAAGACTTCGCTACGTATAACTAAAGTAAGGCGATGCGAAATTCAATTGATTTTTTCTTTCCGATTCTAGATAACTCGACGAGTAAAGTTTACGCGTAAACATTTTCAGAGATAACATTTTCAAGTTTCTCTCATATCGCATGCAAAGTACACGGCAAATGTACTGTAACATGCATAGACTTTGTTTAAAAAAAAATCGCAATCGACGTGAATCGCTAAATTATAAAAAAAAGTATAAGTCCATTGGATCCACTCGTGCGCCTAACGACGACACACGCCAATCATCCGTAAATCAAACACTCGACCGACGACCAAGGAATTTAATCGCAAATCAATGAAAATCGCAGCTTATAGCTCCTTGAAAACACCGTCTCGTAATCGTTCCCTCGTACATCCCTACTCGAATGCAATCCTAACGATATTCAAACCGCATCGACTCGATCGCGCGCAGCTTAGACCTAAAGACTCGCCATATACACATAATCTCCTCTCTGATTAACAATAAAAGCGCAGAAGAGAGAGAGAGAGATAACGACTGTGGTCTTTATAATGGTCGCTCAATCGTCCACATACATACGCGTGACGTGGGTGCAATTACGTTATCATCTCTCTCTCTCTCTCGCGAGCCTCGCGTGTGCGTAGATTGCATACACCGTCCGTAAATACACCGGTGCGCATACATTCAAGGGCGTATAAGGACAAGCTTTTCATCGTCGCATCGTTTGGGAAAGACACGTTGATTTATAATATACGAGTCGATGAAGAGTCGAAAGTAAAGCCTGCGGCACACGGAGGTTTATTATGTGTTTTTGCGCGCTGAATCGATAGGTACGCGAGAAACGAGATGAAAACTTGGCAGATGGGCGTTATTGAACGATGGGTGTGTCTTTACGTTGGGAGCGAAGTGGGCGCAATGTACAGACGACGGAAAAGCATCGTATTTTTTCAATCACCCAATTTTCTTCGTGTGAAAACCAAAGGGAGGACGTTGCGATGGTAATGGAGTAGCCAGACGGATTAAAATGTTACGTTCAAAGTTATTTTCTGGGATTGAATTTATAAGACACTCGACCGTAGACAAATAGTAGAAAAATAAGTTTACGAGTGATAAAGGAATTTTCTTTAATCCTTGGAACGAGAGATACAGATACTTCCGGGATACGGGGGTGAAACTCCGGTTTGATCGATCTATCTCTCGAGTGCATACCGTCGCCTGCACCTCGCTCTCCATCAAACTCGCGTCCCCGCAACAAGTGTTCCGCCAACCCATCGTGTAGACCTCTCAGGACCAGCGTCGATCGCCGTACACGCGCATTGTTTTCCCTGCTCCGAACGTATTAATCGGTTATGCACGCGGTTAAGGACCTTGGGAGCGATGCTGTCGCTGCTGCTGCTGCGTGCAGGGCCGTAGTCGAAGGCAAAATCACTCTCTCTCGCTCGTTCCGTGTTCAAGTGCAAAGCACGTCGTCGCACTATATACTACAGCGAGACTATTTTTATTACCGGAGAATGGAATGACACGGCCATGGATACGCACATTTTTCCTATACGAGATATTCGCTCAAGTGCACTCATCGATTGCTTTGTCAATTGCGCGACGATGACCCCCCATCAACCGGGAAAATCGACTTTTTGTTTTTTAATTTCTTTGAAAGTTCGTCGACGAGGAAAAATGAACTGGAAAAACTTGGGCCACTATTGAATTTCGGAGTATGTAAAGTATTGCTCTGTTAAATAGATTGATCAAGCTGCGACGTGTTTAGCTTGAGGAAGTAAGGTTAAGGAATATAGAGGGAGAATTGGTGAATCGATATTGAATTTAATTTGAGCGACGTCATTCAAGAGTCTTACTATCTTAGATAATACAATTAGTGTAGGTTTATGTATAAGAATTTACAATTAATAGGGGTATATTCAATTGGAATGAACGAGTACTTTATCGAGATAAAGCTCAGAGCGAAGAAAATGGATTTCCGAGGAAAAAGGACACCCCGCTGAGGAAGTATACGTGAAATCTGTGTCTTGCGTAAGGGCTACCGAAAACTCGGCTTTCTCGGAATGACGGGTGTTCCTGAGCATAGTCACGTAGCGCTCTCTCCTTTTTCCCCCATATCTACTACCATGCCTTCGATTGGCATTTTCAGATAAAAACTCATTCCTATCTACGGTTAATTATATATATATATATA
>UELU01141651.1:0-16085 GCA_900490025.1 Megastigmus dorsalis
ATACATATACATTTATATATATATATATATGTATATATAGAGAAAGAGAGAGAGAGAGAGAGAGGAACGATAGGATTCTTCCAATTCAGCTCCATGCCGCGCGCTCTCGCTTTTTAGATTTCTCCTGCCTCCTGCTTACCGTGGGAGACTCGATTAAAATCTACTGGCGCACCCATAAATCGCTGCTTCTCTCCTGCACACACCGGAGCCCCGAGCGAGGGGGGAACTTTTTCCTTAAAATTCCAAAGGAAAGCTTCCCTTCCTTTTCTTGTTTTCTTTTTCTCTTTTCATGACTTTTCATTTCCCACCTACCCATTGTATTTTTATACTTTTAGCACCTCCGTGCAGGAGCAGGATACAGCTCGCGAGTATCTGTACGTTAAGATCGCGCTCGCGAGCGCGCGCCTGGCTTTCAATTCCCTCGCGCCTATCTATGCACACGCCCCAACCTTATACGCCGTCCCTGATTTAAATACAAAGCGTCATTTCTTCGGCGCCGTGTGTGTTGCTCGAGAGCCGTTTATATATACAACGTGAAACACACCGGATGCGCAATCTATAGGAAAAAATCTCTCTAATTTCCCAGCTAGCGCAGTCTCTGATGCAAGACATTTTTTAATCGGCCGGAAAGAAAAAGCGAATCAGCCACAATCGCGCCGAGCTCTTTCCAACTTTACCATATACGTCTCAAAATAAATAAATAAAAAAAAAAAAGTAAGGGAAAAGAATCAAATCAGCGAAAGCGTTGCTGCAGCGCACTCCTTTTCTCCGCTTGCACGCGCGCGCGCCCGGACGCTCACGAGAAAATGTGCTTATTGGAAAAAAGCGAAACAATTCCTTCTCCTCTGGCAGAAAAATATATTTGTCAGGAACGAGAGAGAGAGAGAGAGAGAGAGAGAGAGAGAGGAGAGAGGTAGCGCATCTGGACCGGAACAGAAATCTGCGCTGCTTCGAAACGAGCTGCTGGGAGAAAAAAAAAGAAGGATCCCCGAGTCGTCTCCTGGAATTCGCATAACTGCCAGAGCCGCCAAACGAACGGTAAAAAAAGAAGGCGCGGCGCGCGAGATTAAATAAAAGTCAGCCGCGCGGCTCGGGTCAGAGACGGAGAGAGAAAGAGAGACATAAAGGTCTTTGTAATGGCGAAAAAACGTATTGAGAGAGAAAGAGAGAGGGAGGCGAACGCGCCGCTATACCGCACTAAGCCCCTCTAGCAGCATTCATTCATCGGCAGCTAAAGCCCCTGAAAGATAGCTTTATGAGTCGCTGGGCGAGACCGGGGAAAGGCTACCGCCGCCGACGTCACGTCGAGAGCTGCCGATCACGTTCGTATAGAAAAACGGCGCAAACTCTCTATCATATATATCCCTTGTACAAGTGCAGTCCAGGTCGTATGGGAGCACACGGCACGGTGGTAAATCACAATAAAGGTGAAGACGTCCAGAGCGAGAGGGAGAATAAGACGTTATACAGGTGCCTCTGCGTGTGTCACTGTGTTTCTGTCAGTGTCTTATTTCTACACGAGAGCGAGGGAGTGGGACTGTATACAGGCTACACTGACAGAGAGAGAGAGAGGCTCGGCTAGATGGTGTCCACTGATTAAAGCACGTACTCGACGAGCCATGAGGGCCTACATATATACGCGTGTATATATATATATATATATATATATGTGTACATATATATGAGGGTATATCGCGTAACGCGAGGCGGTCGTCGGCATGCATGTGCACGTCAAGTGCGCCACTCTCTCGGACGTCACGTCGTAGATATCGAGTTATGCGTATGCGTCCCCCAAAGCCTAAAGCCAACGGCGCGCGAAACCTCTCAACCTCCCAGGCCAGCTCCGCGTATGGCTCTGGCTAAGACGTTATTACACGCGTCGGCCAACTATATACAACCCTTATATAGAGCCCGAGCAAAGAGCCCTGTGATATATTCTTCGGCCGGGTATATACCGTAAGAGCAGCAGACGCATTGATTCGACGATAATTTAACAGCTACATCAACCTATCGCTTCTCTCCAGAGAGAGAGAGAGAGAGAGAGAGAGATACGCGTATACTTTTCGGATATCGCTGCAGGGGCCTTCATATAAAGCCTTCATAAATAATGGCTGTTTTGCAGCAGCAGCAGCAGCAGCAGCAACGAGGTAATGGTGCCAGACG
Organism: Megastigmus dorsalis; assembly: GCA_900490025.1. Classification (NCBI taxonomy): domain Eukaryota; kingdom Metazoa; phylum Arthropoda; class Insecta; order Hymenoptera; family Megastigmidae; genus Megastigmus; species Megastigmus dorsalis. Next base: position 2,164 of record UELU01141651.1, read on the forward strand.
CGCCGAGCAAGAGAGAGAGAGAGAGAGAAGAGCGGCGGCAGCGTCGGTTTAATAATGGATCGAAGCTATCCTTGCATGATTTAATCGAATCCACCTGGCCGCTGCACGAGGATCTCGTCTCGCGCAGTTCCCTCTCGCGAGCGCACGAGAGCTACACGGATAATGTCGCCAGTATTTCGAGAGCCAGGACCGAACGGAGCCTTTGTCGTCAAGCGAAACTCTCTCTGCTGTCTCTCTGTCTCTCTTTCACTCTCTGGCTCTCAGCGAATTTATCGATAAAACCGCCAGATTTCGTTGCTAGCGCGTTTCAACTTTATTTCGCGTCCGGTGTTACTCGAGCATTCGATAACGATAAAAATTCATGTCGTCGATTCGCGTGCGAGCGAACGCGCGAAATATTTTGCATTGAATACTGCAGCAGTGAGCGCGGGTAGCAACCGCGACGGCCAAGACGTATTTTAACGAATTTGGTGTAACGATGGTGAAAGTTTTAACGGCCAATTAAGTATAGTTCAGCTGATTATTTTCTGCTTGTTATTGGTGGACACGGGGTTCGCGCGAAACAATGAACGAGCAGCTAGGAACGAGGCTAGGAATAAATAAAAATTCGGCCATTGTTTTCTTTTTGTTTACCGAAAATCATCGGATAATACGATTATCCAATTTTTCGGATAGCTAGTAATTAAAAGGTGTACGGAGCCGTTGTTTCAACTGATTTTAGTTGGCGATTGAAGGGAGGTTTAATCACCCGGACGTAATTTGATTAAACTATACGGAATTGATCATACCGGAACATCCCACGCGGTATAATCATAACGATTCGATCGCTCTAGGACGGTGCTAAATTCAATTAAAATTTTCAATTTCCCGCTTTACATTTTGTTCACCGTGAAATAAGTATTAATTAGAAAAAATTGTATACAAATCGCCAATACAGATGCACTTTGTCTATATATTATTTATCATCTGGTAAAGTTTCAAGTAAATATTTCAATAATACGTTGAAAAATTCTTTTCTCGTAATAAGCAACATTTTTGTTGAAACAAGAATGTTTGTATGTCATTAACATATTTAGTAAAAACTTTACCAGATGATGGATAATTCATATACGTAGTGCACCTATCTTAGCAATTTGTTACAAGTATTTATTTAGTTATGATTAATTATTCAGGATCCGACCGCGGTAAAACAGTCCATTGGTAACGGTAGAACCTTTATAAACATAGTGTTACTATCGACATTCCTCCTTTCCTCTCTCAAAATTAAATTTCCATCAAAAATTCAAATCGAATGACTTTTCAATTAATCCCAACGTTACAACCGCCGCGATATGTGCAGTCAACCGGCCTTCAGCGGTAGATCACATAGGTCACAAAGCATTCGCACTCATTACACCTATAATAATTCATCGACTAACGCGATTACTCAGCAGCAACAGCAGCAGCAGCAGAAGAAAAAAGAAAAAAGAAGAAACGCATTTATATTTTCTTTAAGAATACAATTAGTATCCGGTTAGAGCTCTTGATTGCCGCATAGGTCGTTGAGAGAAAGTTACTTGAGATCGCGTATACGTAGCTCTCTGCAGTCGATTCTCTCTCTTTCTCCTTCTCTCTCTTGGGCTGTAGCGTTAACTCTGTTACCCAAGTTTAATCGTTGAACCCCGAGAGTCGAGAGAGAGAGAGAGAGAGAGAGAGAAAACGCAACACCCGCATAGAACCGAGCGCGCGTCCAACGATGAAAGGGCAATGCGCGAGGTGTTTATTTCAGGCGAGTGTCATTTTTCATTTCTTCGAGGGGTATAAAGATTTTTTCCCGTTGGGTTGGGGGAAGAAGATGCGCTCGGCTGACTTTCCAACAATCGCTTGCGAATCTTCGAAATTTACGGTAAAGTAAAGGAAAGTTTCCGTGTGTTGTACATTTACACGCATACATAGGCTCATCGTTCAGTCGAAACCAATCGAAATTGAATGATAAAGAGAAGTAAGCAATAGAGATCTCGCGATTAATAGTCATTCGTCTCGAATCTTTAGCTAAAGCAAACAATCTAATAAAGGCTGTAGTCGGCCGGCCGTTCCCCTTTTTCTACACACAATCCGCGTATCCCCACTAATATCCCTCGAGTTCTTTTAGTCCGGTGCTTTTACGGCCTCTCCGAACGGCTAACTCAAGTATCTCGGGGCATAAATCTTTCCTTCCACGAGCAGCTCGCGGCGCAGAAGCTGCTGCTGCTGCTGCTGCTGGTGGTGGTGCTGAGCTCTCCTCCCCCTGGTCCCCTCAAAGATTCATCGGGCCGGTGTAAGAACGTATGGGCCGAAAGATAAGAATCGTGATTGTCCGTGGCGCGCTAGCCTCGACGTCCCACACACTGCACATTTTACCATTTTATGTTTTAGGTCGTAGTCTCGCGGCTGCAAGAAGCGACTCTTACGTAGCTGTACGTATTACGATACTCGGGGGGCTGGCTTCAACTGAGCTTGTGTGTGTGTGAGAGAGAGAGAAAGAGAGGGTTTTCCTCGGCCGCGACGAGTTGGTGTGCGCGGTGGCACTGGCGACGAGAGACGAGAAACAAAGAAGTCAGGCCTGCGCGAGAGAGAGAGAGAGAGAGAGTAGTCCAAAGCTAAGAGAAAGATAGATTTTTCCAAGTTGGTGAGCCAACTTTTTCAGTCTCTCTCTCTCTCTCTCGTCCCTTTTGTTGTCCGCTTTTCCATTCTTCCTTCTCGTTTGTTCGAAGCAATAAGTTTCGCGTGCCTAAGCCAACGTAACAAAACCCAATTTAGCTGTATATATACACTCGCGCACAACTCGTCCGCTCGAGTCTCCCGTGCTCTCGTGAACTGTACTGCACACTGTTCCTGTCTGTCTGTCCGTGTCCGTGTGTGTGTGTCTGTGTGTGTGCGGTGTGTGTCGAACAAGGCGCGGCTGGACCGGAGCTCTCCTCGCGGCTCGTCCTTGCGCCTTTCCTTCGTCTATATAGTGATGAATCGTGCCGCGAATTTACTCGCTCTCTCGCTTACGGCTGCAGCACTGCACTCCATGTAGAGAGCCGCGTCTGCTGCTGTACTACTGCTGCAATCCTAACAACTTACCGGTCGAGCTTCGTATATACAATTCGCTTTTGTGCACCCGGCAAAAACGTGTCCGACGCGCTCGATACCCACCAAAGTCTGTGCCAGTGAGAGAGAGAGAGAGAGGCTAACTTTTCCATAACAAAACAACAGTGGATACAGAGAGAGATAGAGAGAGAGAGAGAGAGAGAGAGAGAGAGCGCAATGGAAAAAAGGAAAGGGTATTATAGAAGCACTCGACGAGGCGACGGATATATAGTGCAGGAGATGTGAAGGATAAGCAGTGATTCGCTTTTCGGGTAATAGGATAAGTTTGCGGATGCTGCAAAGAATCGCGGATGAATGAGGAGAGAGAGGCTATATAGGAGAGATTGTTGAAGGATCGATGTGAATCTATATGTGTACCCTCGTCGTGGCGTTAGGTTTATATCGAGCGCCTGACCAGAACTCGAGTCGCACTACTGATTTTCAGTCAGTAATTCATCTTCAATTGATTTCGCTCCAGTTACCCAGCTAAACAACCCTAAGAAATTATCTAATAAAAGTCAAGTCATGGATTTGTATATACCATAGGTGAAAAGTACAGGTGAAATTGAATTAACCGAGCTATAACGGCAGTTCCAGTACCGCCTGCTACATCGTAAACATTTAATTCATCCTAATTTTAATCTCGCCTGGGCCACGTATAAAGTAGCGAAAGAGGATATAAGAAAATAAAAGTGTCGCGGTGGCGGCATGGGAGGAAATGGATTACCCCGAGTATACCGAAGACCTGTTATATATATGTACTGCTACAGTTATGCGCAGTAATCCGGTGTTAATGGAGTAACGAGATTCCTCACACACATACACGTTGGCAGGTCGCATATTACAAGCTTATATACGTGCAGTCATCTCTATATAAGGAGTCTCTATAACCTGCCATAAACAAACAGCACACGATCGAGCTAACTTATATATATACAAGAGAAGAAGGCAGAAAAAATAAAAGCGAGAGGTAGAGAGAGAGAGAAAAGTTGATGATTCAGGTGGGTTGTCGGGGCAGTAATGTGGTTGATTTCTCGGCGTCGTCTACTCGAGGAGCGAGCGAGCGAGTAAAATCAGAAAAGAGGTGTCTACCGCCGTAGCTGCCGTTGCCACTGTGCTAGAGTGAGAGAGAGAGAGAGAGAGAGAGAGAGAGAGAGAACGAGCGAAAAGGAGCTCAATGCCCCAGAGTGTGCTTCTGGCATTCGGTGTCGTAACGTCGCTCGGTCGCGAGCCTGCACCACCACCACCGCCACCACCACCACCACCACCTCCTCCTTCCGCGCCGCTATATCCCAAGCGTATTCCCTCGCGGTCGTTAAGAAGAGACGCCCTTCTCTCTCGCACCCACACACACACAGAGCCTCGCACAGGCTCAGCTCATATACCCGTGAATTCGATTGCCTTCGAGGACGTTCTCGGGTATCGAGCCCGTGTGTGTAAGAGCGCGCTGCAGCTGTGCACTTTATATTTTTCATGGCTGATACTTTGGCGCTCGCCTACCTGTACGCGGCTACGAGCGGCTATACCATAGCGGAGCAGGAGCAGAGAGGTAAAGAGGCCGAGAGAGAGAGAGAAACGCGAGAAGCGAAGCCGCGCGTCTCCGCCCTTTTTACATAATGCAACGGGACGCCCGAGAGGTATGTATTTGTCGTGCACTCGGTTAACGTGGCGAAAAAGAAAAGAAAGAGAAATAGAGAGAGAGAGAGAGAGAGAGAGAGAGAGAGAGAGAGAGAGAGGGAGAGAGTAGAGAGAAAAGAAGCCGGAGGGTAGGTTGCGTGAAGGATTGAGCGTAGGAGCCAGGCCTGTATATGCACAGCGTAATGGGCGCAAGTGGCTAACTCTTTTGGTCCACTGCTGCTGCTGCTGCTGCTGCTTGGAGCTAAGCTATGACCCATTGCCCGAGCGGATCTCTCAGCCTACTGCCCCTGTGCGACCCTTTCACCTCCTTTTTTTTTCTTTTTTTTTTTTATTGCCTACTTTCTCGGTACACACACTACACCTGTGTAGTTTCGCACTCGTTCGGCGCTACACACACCTACAACGATTTCTTCCTCTTCTACTCCTTCTTCTTCTTCTTTTTGAGCAAACGAAGGTTTCCGCGTCTCTTCTCTCTTATTCCTATACGCTGCGTCTCGTATATATATATATATATATATACATACGCCGAGAGAGAGGGGCGAGTAAGTAGAACAAGAGCTGCTGCCGGCGTGTGCAGAGTAGATCGTCAGAGTGCGACTCGAATGGGAAGCACCGCGACCGTGTGTGTACGCACGCCCGGGTGACGTTCCGCTTTAATATACCTCGTGTGTATGTCCCACCTAACTGGTATAATCCCCTGCACGACCATATCGATTCCCCCTTCCCTCCACCCACCCCACAGTTACTTTATTCTCACACCCGCGCGAGTCGCTTAGCGTATCTTTACGAGCTAGCACGAAATTACTTTGCAAATGAGAAATAATAATAAGCAGGTGTGCGCACGCACTAACGCAAGTGTGTGTTAAGTGTGCGTAAAGTGTGCAGTCTAGATAATATACTATGTAATATAATGTACGAGGAAGAAGGTGACTGGCTGAGTTACTTACTTATTGTAGAGTACGATGTCAGGCAGCCATATGTGCTCGGATGGTACGTGAAGAGTGTCGACGCCCCCGTAGTCGTCCGGGTTCCACTTGAGCTTGTAATCGTTCCACTCCTGCAAAAAGAAAAAAGGCCGAAGCCCGGCCGTCATTGGGCTGGCAAAAAAGTGCATTAGAGACCGTGCCCACGAAATCAACCTCTCCCAACAGACACACGCGCACTTATACAGACACGGATAGACACCGAGAGAAGAAAAATCTATCAATCAGTCAGACGCGCGCGCGCGAGCTCTTTCTTCCTTTTTTCCGCTCTCTCTCTCTCTCTCTCTCTCTCTCTCTCTATCTCTCACTTACTTCTGGAGAGAGAGTCTCATTTTCCCTCGGCATGCCTTTCCCCTCGAGTCTCTCTCTCTCTCTCTCTCTCTCTTCCCTTTGTCTTTGTCCCCGACAGGGGGCGAGAGAGCGCGACTCGTAATCAGACTATATTTCCGGAAGCTTAGGGTCGGCCTTCCTCTTTTCTCTCTCTTCCTCTCGCGACGCCGCCCGGCTATATACCAATCCCTTCCGGCTGTCGCTACTGGGTGAGTTTCGACTCTGGGACAAAGAGAGAGAGAGAGAGAGAGAGAGAGGGGGTAGAGAGAAAAGAGCAAACAAGCTTCTCGAAGAATTGATTAATCGATTTGGAAATCGTGCGAATAACGGAATATAGCTCCGACCGGAGAGAGCATCAGAGGCTAAAGTTTTTAAAGGATTATATGCCGATCGTTGTGCCCCGTAGCTCAAACGCAGATTGCGTTATCGGCCGGAGATTTTTACCCATAGCTCCCTTCCTGATCCCTAAACCCCTCTTTGAACTTTGTCCGTTAACCGCGAGATCGAACGCTAGAGAGAGAGAGAGAGAGAGGGAGATGAGAGCGGGAAAGCTGAGGTGAAGCGATTATAGTAATTGACTTTTCGAATTAGCAGTTATCTCCGATGAGATTGTTGGAGAGAGAGAGAGGGAAAGAGAGAGATAGAGCGTCGGTAGCCGGCATGGTACAGATTACCTTTTAATGAACCCCACGACCACCGCCGCTGCTGCTTCTCTCTCTCTCTATCTCTCTCTCTATCTCTCTCTCCATCTCTCTCAACGTCTCGCCTACGATTCTATCATAGCGATCTATTCAATTACAGGTCAAATTCATTGTGTTTCCAACGATTTTTCTATATATATATATAGCGGCCTTAATGCCCAATAAAATATTATTATCGTTTAAAGGCATCAAGAGGTTGAGGCGCGGTAGTAGCCTTGGTGACCCGCGCGACCAGTGAAACTCCGTTTCCCTGTGAAATTGTGTTCCCAAAAGCTCCGAGGCTTCCAGAGAAATGTCCGTGAGCGTGTGTGAGAGAGCAGCTTCGTCGCTGCACCCGACCAAACCATAAACGCCGACGCGACATCGCTTTTATATACATCGCAGCTAGCTCCTTATACCCCCCTGCAGCGTTTTTTCACTTAGACCCCGGCGTGAATTGGATTAGGACCCGACCAGTTTGCTCCCGTTATTAATATAATTATTCCAAGGCCGAGCTTCTTTTCGCGCTATACCCTCACAGATAAGCAAAGTGGGAATCTTCAGTTTGGAAGGTTGTTACGGATATAAATAAGCGAAGAGTCACGGTTATTTAATAATACCTTAAAAATAGAATCTCAATTAACAGCGCGACATCATTACTATAAATTAAAAAGAAAAGGGTAGGGGGGAGGGGTCCGGGTGGCATTAATTCAAGTAAGAAGAGTCTTGATTTACGGATTCCATCGTGGGATTTGCCAGAGCGGAGCAGCCCCGTAGCGGATCGCGCGATCCATTGCCGCGCGCGGATCAAATTCCATCGGCATCGGAAAAATTACACAGGAAGCCGCTGGCGGCATCAGCCACGGCCAACGGCAAGCGGTAACATAAGCTTCGTGTACATGTATACACGACGCGCGGCAGCAGCTCTCGATTTAATTGGAGCTAACAAGGTTTGCCGTAACAATTAGCAATTGTCATATCGGGATAACAATTCAGCCACTGGTCGCGTCCCTATCAGTATTCCGCAGGCCGCCAACGCCGCCGCCGCACGAATTTTAAATAGACCTGTGCGCACAGCAAATATCGAGTCGCGTCTGCATAGAACTGCTGGTTATAAAATCATAAAATGTATATATATATGTGTACACGCGTGCGCGCACGGAAGAGGGTATAGAGAAATTTCATTTTCATATATGAATTCCATCCCCCCGAGCGCGGCGGGTGCTCCGCACGCAGAATTAGTCGACATACGTGCGCTGTCGCTGCACCCGCAATATATATATATACAGCTAAAGTCATCGCGGAAGATTTGCGAAGGACCGCAGCGGGAACGAAGAGACGCGCGCCACCACCTCCGCTCATCTCGCACCGAATACATTACATTTTCCACGTCCACGTCTCGCGCGTGCGGCTCTATATATTCCTCTTCTTTATTGCCTTCTCCTCGCTGTGCCGTGTCCACTCGTCAAATCAGATCCGCCGGGGAGAAAGGTCGGAAGAGCACCGCGCGGTGCAGTAGCGAGGGAGAATTGATAAAAACGAGGATCGGCTCGATTGGAGCCAAGTGGCCTGGCTCTCGCGCGAAATTGGAGAAAATTCTGCGGCCAGAAACGAAGAAGAAGGAGAAGCGCCAGCCGAAATCGGGAAGAAAGATGCTCCGCAGGGAAGAGCTGGCCGGCAATCGGGATATAGCTCGGGACGTGTGGACGCAACGAGCCAGGAGCTTTATCCCTCTTTCTGGTCCGTGCAGTCACGATGCAGAAGCCGGGAAAATAAATACGTCTCGGTTTATATGAATCTAGTGCGGCGGGGCTGCGCGCAGCTTGAGGCAAGTGTTCGGGACTGTGTATACAGCCGGGGAGAGGGGCTGAAGCTGCTCCAGCTAGATAGAAATAGAGTGCTTTCGGTCCTCTAGCCTTAAAGAATTTAAACAGCTCGACCACCGCACTCGGGACTCATCTCGAACATTTTCCCGCCACTCGCTCCAGTATACTTGCCCCGATATTCGTCCAACTTGGATACAAGTGTTCGAATGTAAGAATAACATGGATTTATACGAGTATTCGCTTCGGTACTTGTCCAGCTTTAATAAGATGTTCGGGTATGAATCTCAATAACATGTAGAAGTATTCGATAGCACGGATTGAAAAGCACTGTATTTGCGATGACCAACGATTTCGGATGTCGCAACCAATTAGTTTGGGCAAATATCAACCTTTCGAAGCTTTGGGTGTCACCACTAAATTCAATGGCTGAAAGAGGTTTGGATGTGACGTCCAAGGCTTTGTGCAGTAAATCATTATACGCCTTGACCATTTCATTATAATTTGAGTCTCCCGCAACCAAAAATTTGCACACCGCAACGAAATAACGACAATTAATGACTTTGGGATGCTACAAGCAAATCTTTTCTTTACGTGCGACACTCGTTCCACCGATATTTAACATAACATACGCACACATTGGTGAATCAGCCAACATTAGAATGTCAGCCGCAACGTCAGCCGCGGTGTCGAGCTCGGCCCGCGATCGCCATCGAAGAGCAGTCGAGCGTACATGTATCTACATACCTATATATACGTGCGTAACTCGGCGAAAAAGAGACTTTTGTAATCCTCGAGGTTCGCTCGGCGCTATCACAGCATCTCCATCCACGCGTGGAGGAGGAGGGAGCTGGAGGAAAGCGAACGGTGGGACAGAGAGAGAGAGAGAGAGAGAGAGAGAGAGCCGACGCGCCGGGCTATAGATCGCTGACGGTCAATGCGGTAAGCTATAGGACAATGGCCCCGGGGCGGTCGAGAACTGCTGCCTGAACGCGGCGACTCTGCCAGCCATTAGGAGCGGCCGAGAGCTGGCGACGTCTTTTCTCTCGCTCTATCTCTATCTCTCGCATTCTCTCTCGCACTCTCGCTCCTCGTCGACGTCGACGCCGCGACGCTACGGCACTTTCTTATATATACCCGGGGCTGCTTTTTCTTATCGGCCCACCGCACGCGCCCTCTCCGCCGATCGATCTCTCTCTCTCTCTCTCTCTCTCTCTCTCTCTCTCTCTCTCTCTCTCTCTTTCCTCCTTAGCTTTTCCATCGGGAATTATTGTACCCGGGGATTTCCTTAACGCCGAATCAAAGCCACCCGTGCCAAAGTCTATAATCTCTAGCTAGCCTCTCTCTCTCTCTCTCCCACGCCTCGCAGCATCTCTCTCCTCTCTAAGAAATAATATTTTTCCTTTTCCTCGAGCCTTTCTCTCTTCGATTTCCCTGAACCCCTCTGTTTTCTTTTTGCTTCGCTAACGATGCGTCAACGATATTCAATAAATAATACATGCAGATATTGGCTCGTCGCTCTTTCCTATATACACGTTTATTATACATATATATTTCTCGTCGGGCAGGAGTAATTTGCCTCTTTTTGCCAATAAGCTGCAGCTGTAACGATCATCTATAGGTTTTGCTCTCGTTCCGGACGCGAGAAATATATAGTAGAACATGTTTTTTGTCCTCTTCAGAACGAATACAAATTTACGCAGTTCTGCACGTCACTCGCAATAATCTTGCTCGCGAACCGTATATTACGAGACGCATTATTAAAATTCAAATTCTGTTGATAAACGCTGCTCGAGGCAACTCTAGCATACGATACGTAATAATTAATTAGAATCGCGTACTTTACCCTCGCATTTCGATCGCTCCCGCATTTCGAATTGTGCATGCGGCCTCGCGCTTCATTGTCGCTCTCTCTCTCTCTCTCTCGCTATATATACACTGGCTGGTATCCTCGATATTCGTACCCTGCGCGCACATTTATTCATTTCATTTATACTTATGCGTATTACACTGCAGGCAGCCGATCCTTCAATTCGATAATTGATTGTATAACGCGTGCGCGCGCGACTACATGGCGCGACATTATTATTAAAACTCGATTATATGGTCGAGCCCGCGGGCGTCTCGCGAAAAATATTACCCCGCGATCACCCTAATACTTATTCTTCGCTAGCGCGATCCAAAAATTCCTCGCAAACATAATATTCACACATAGAAGCCATCGTTACAACGTTGTTAAACGAGAAAAAAAATGAAAAAAAAAAGGGGGGGGGGGGATGGCAGGGTGCACGCGCTGCAGGAAGAAACAGGGAATGAAAAAGCAAGCAAAGCTAAAGCGTGTAGCGCGCGAATGAAAAGCCGTCGGATCGCTGGTGTATAGGGATCGTAAATAAAAATGGCAGAGGTGTGCGCGCTACTGGCGCCCCTGCTGGCGCGCTGCAGCGCGTATATGTATCGGAATTGAAATTCCCGTTAAATAAAAAAGAGGTGGTACCTATATACACAACAAGAACTACAGGAGAGTGAGAGAAACGCGACTGCAGCTATGTATAGACGCACAGCACGCGGCAGCGGCGGCGGTGGCGACAACGACGTATATAGATATCACGAGTTCCGCGTAAAAATGACGGGGGAGCATTTTATTATCAGTATCTGTTACGAGGGAGGAGAGAGAGAGAGAGAGAGAGAGAGAGAGTAAAGCACGCGAATACTACGGCTGCGGCGTGTGTCTCGTCTCGACTGTCGAGTGCGCGGGAATTACACACGTATATATATATATATATACACATACAAACGGAGATAGGCGCTGTCAGCGCTGCGAGACAGAGAGAGAGAGAGAGAGAGAGAGAGAGGGAGAGGCAGCAGCAGCAGCATACTTTAAAGTCCGGACCAGCCCATTTCTATGAACACGACTTTTCAATCGCGCCGCACAAAGCTGGGAGCGCGCGACGTTCGTATTACTTTGCAAAGGCTACAGAGGCTGCACGACTGGGAGAGACCGAGATAGAGAGAAAATTCTTTCTCTGGTTTCGTTGTCGGCATATTTAACGAGGCCGGGCTGCAGAGAGTGAGAGAGAGTGAGACACAGAGAGAGAGAGAGAGAGAGAGACAAGACACTGTGCGGCCGTGCATACACATTTATATATAAATGTGTGTGTCTGTGTGTATAAAATGTGGCGCGCCGTGTCACTTGGACGCTCCGTGTATAAATGTGGCTCGAAATTGAATCGGAAATGAGGCAATAAAGAGAAACAGTGAAAAATAGCGGACGCTCGCGAGGATTCGGATTTTTCTGGTCTATCGCCAGAGAGAAGGAGAGAGAGAGAGAGAGAGAGTCGAGGGCAAAAAGCATCGGCGACGGCGGCGGCGGCGGCGGCGGCGGATATCCTCGTGCAGGCGAACGAGTCGCCCGAGGCCAGTGGCCGCGCGCGCGCACACACACACACCCAAAGAGAGGGAGACAGAGCGAGAGAGACGAGAATATGACCTTAATCTAGCCGAGAGACAATGCCCCGACTCCGCACCTTTCCCATCCGCGCCACTATTTCACAATTAAAATATTCCTGTAGTCGAGCTCTTTTATCTCTCTCTCTATCTCTCTCTCTCTCTCTCTCTATCTCTGTCCGCACCGCGACATAAGCCTCGACGGTGTGTACATGTATACGTCTGATTCGGCAAACGAACCACCCCCCGCGTCACGTCCGATTCCTTTCTTTCGCTGTGTATGTGTACATGCAGCAGCGCTACCGAAACAATAGTCCTTTATCGACACGTTTTATATATAATAATCACGGATTCGCCGAGGCTTGTCGTAAACTTCTTTATGGAGATTACACCCCTTCCGTCCGAGCCGACAATTTTCACCCCACTTTCACGATGACGAACTTTTTACCATTTAGCCGCCGCGGTGCGCGTTCCGCTGCCGCACGCGCAATCTCATTAACGCGGGCAGCAACAACGGCAATAGCAGCCGCCGCCGCCGCCGCCGCCGCCGCCGCTGAGTTGCACGGAATATAATGGAAACGCGAGCGGCGATGCGCGTCGACGTTTCTTTCTTTAAATAATTCCAGTTTTAGATATATAGGCCAGTTCAATAAAAAGTGCTACGGTGCAGCCGTCGACGACTGCAGGGATCGAGTTTAAATTGTACGCGCCTGTGCTACTGCTGTCGCTTGGACGTTCGTGTGTATCTGGCTTTTTTCGAAACTGGCATAATGACGGGAATTATTTTGGGAGGTACAGCGATGGGATTTTTCTTTCACATAGGCGACGCGAAAAAGTTTGTATAAAAACAGTTTGAAAAGTAATTTCGGTGAATGTGTTTAATCATGCATTAAACATGGTTTTGAATGGATCTAAATTTTTAAGCTATGCCGACAACGTTGTTGTGATGCAAATGAATTTGATGAAGTTTTTATAAACTTCAAAGGGTGCACTTTTTAAAAACGGTTTATTTATGCGCTGTAAGGTAGCTCTAGAGTTAATCCGACTTTCTAAGACATAAAAAATAATTACGTAGAAATATTCAAAAGGATATACTGAATATATTTTATAAATTTTGAAGCGAGTTTTCGTGTAAATATTAAAAATATTGTAAATTAAAGTTACGGGTATTTAACGTTAGTTCTTATAAAACAAGCTCTCTGAGAGATAGAAAGTGCAAAATCTTGTTTTCACAGGTTAATTTATAGGAAGCGATAGAAATGAACAGAAAAAAATTATCTTCAAAAATTTTTTTTAATAAAATAATAAAATAATAGAATATTAAAACTAAATAAAAATTAAAGAAATAATTTTTAAAATACTTTTAATACGCTTATTAAAGTGTTCAAAACCATTTTTTGTTTCATCTCTCTACTGACTAGAGTATACCCATAGAGCTACCTAAAAAGAACGCCCAAAGATTTCAGCGTTAAATAAAATATGAAACCAGGATGAAATGATATTTCGATAAGCGATTATGCAAAATGGTTTGAAAATCAAAATTTTGAATACTTCTACCTCGGGAATACAAAGGCTTCGCAGCGATGGATTCCATGGAAAAAGATTGTTAAGCAAAGTTTCGGCGCGGGTGGTACCTTTTTTTAGGACAAATTCATCCGACAGAAGTATGTCAATAAAGTTTGTTCCGCGGAACGGAAGAAGACGAGGAAGCGGAGCGCAAGCACTACTACTGCAGCAGCACATGCCACACAGGCTCGGCGCTGCTTGCCACCGCTGCTGCTGCTGCTGCTGCTGCGCGCATCAATAAGAAAGAATCCTTGTTCCGTGTGTCGGATTTCGTCGACTCAACGACTAGCGGAATGAAATCTGTTTTCTTTGAAATTTCAAACCTCTCTTTTCTACCCGTCGGACGTTTATTCCTCCCCCCCCCC
>UELU01141651.1:24232-39577 GCA_900490025.1 Megastigmus dorsalis
ATGAAAGAAGGGAGCTGGTTGAATGACCATGAACGAGATGATTGTATATATGCCTCGAAGACAACGAAGAAGAAGAGAGAGAGGGAGAGAGTGAGAGTGAAAGAACCGAAGAGTCAGAGAAAGAGAGAAGCTGACGATGGTGCTTGGAAGGATGACACATTCCTCACCGTGAGACTTTAGGAGCGCGCGTCTCGCATGCATAGGCCCAGGCTATCGCTTGTGTATCGCCCCTGGGTGTATATGCAGAAGAGCTTTTTGTGTGTAATCGTGGGCGCCACCTGCGGCCTTCTATGCCACCATCTGAACAATCTTGATCCCTCGGCGTGCGCAGCGTCCGATCTCTCTCTCTCTCTCTCTCTCTCTTCTCTCTCGCATACAGACCCTTAATAGCATTAGGCGCATGCGTATAAACGTGCCCCTCCCCCAGACTCACACACACACAGACACAATCACTCGGAGACGCTGGCGGTTGCAAGCTGTTCAGCGAAAATAATACGCGACGAGACGATGCTGAGAATGGCATTTGACTTTCGACTTGCGCGCACACACACACACACACACACACACACACACAGACTCGCTGATTAATTCCGCATGGAATGGAAAGGTTTGAGGGCTCGACTATCAATCAGTTTTAGGGGGCGCAAGAGCGAGCGAACTCCGAACGTGTACACTGCACGCACCGTAGTCAGGCCTTTTTATGTATACGAGGATACATCGGAGATATTAATCGTGGACCGGTGCCGCCATTCCTTTGTGTTACTCTCGATTCCCTCACTCGCCTCGTCTCTACACGGACTCTCACCGAGAAATAGGTATTTATAGTTGATACGAAATCGTGATGAATATGCTGCTACGCCGTACCCGATGCGCGACTAGCCACAGCGATTTATATTATTACCTACATTTTGAAGAAATCGTTTAGCGTGATTAATGATATGGCGATGACAAAAACTTGGCTTGTCAAATTCTTTAGGGAATATATATACACGTGATGATGAGTTGTACGAGAATGTAGAGGCATATATACGAGCGCGGCGTGGAGAAACAATGAGCCGCTATTGGAAATTTACCGAATGTATAAGCGTGTGTAATCCCGGAAATGCGTGCACACCGCCGCAGTCTATATATATACATACACATATATTGATCGGTGCCATATACGCGATAGCCGTATAATCGACTCGATAATCCACGGCAATGCATCTGTAAATACCCCGTAATTAGCTGCCAGATAAAATGCGTCCGATATATCGTGTTTAGCCTGATCGAGCACCTTTATACCATTAGTATACAATATATACACTGCGCAGTGCAACGACATTTTCTATATAATAGTCTAAGGAATTTCGCGCTGATGTGAGCTGGATTACGGGATGATTAAAGGAGCTGAGGTGACCCAGGGGTTAAAGAAAAAGGGAGCCAAAAGTAGGCCGTAAGAGTATATATAGAGGATATATAACAATTGTCTTTGCTCATGCGAAGCCGGCCGACATATCGCGCGCTTTGCCATATATATATATATATATAACTTTGTCCTCGCGTCTCCCTCCTTATTTAAAAGTTTAAATTGATTTTTCTTACGCCCGGCGAATATACATTCTCTCCCTCTTACGTGCCCGTATAAGCGATTCCAACTCGGCAGCGGCGCAAGAAAAGGAAAATGAGCTGGAGAGGAAAAAAATGAGAGTGGAAAAGCTGCCGAGGAGCAAAAAAAACTCGGCCTCAGCGCTTTAGCTCGCTCTCTCACTCGCTCTCTCTCTCTCTCTCTCTGCCGAGCGTCGCGCGTGCGTTGGTCTCGTAGCAAATCATGCGCTACGTGCGACTGATCAATAGAAAGAGAGAAAAAAAAAACTGCGTCTCTCTCTTGCTCGCTGCGGCTGCACGCGCTCCCCTCGTATACAGTATGCGGTACATAAGTATAACCTCGATATATAGTCGAGAGAAAAAGGGAGCGAGGCTGCGAGATATTCGGGAAGAAAGTTTGGTTTTTTAAAAGATCTGAGAAAGCGCGCAAAGGGACTTTGGCGGTAATTAGGCCGCCACGCGGCAACGTAATCGAGAACACGTATTATACGTAGCTCTGAGGGTTGAGCGTTGACCAAAAATGTGTTTGCAAAAGTATAGCAAAGAAAAAAAGAAGGAAAGAAAGTAGAAAATTTGTACAAACAGAAAATTTCGCAGCGGCTAACGTGTCACACACGTGTATGTATACTCTCCCTGCGCGAACCTCTTAAAAAGAAAGCCAGCGACAAAAAAAAGGAGGAAAGTAGGTAGGCAAGACACGAAATCCCAGGAGGAAGTTTTTAAAAGCGGTATAAGAGCCGAGCGAAGAAAAGAGAGAGAGAGAGGGAGAGCAAAAAAAAGGAAGCAGCAGCAGTAGTAGACGAAGCTGCAAAGCGATAGCTGCAGGATAGATTAAAGAGAAAAATAGTGCGGAAGCTGTAGAGGGGGAGCCGAGCGGAGAACTGCTGTAGTGCATATAGAGAGGGGTCCGAGATCCACGCGGGGAAAAAAGAGATAGGCGCGCGCGAGCGAGTGAGCTTTGCGACGACGACGACGACGACGTCGACGGCGGCGGAGGCAGTATATAGAGGGTCTGTACCGCCGCGACGAGAGATTTATTTACGCCAAGGCAGAGCGGATTCTTTGACAGATCGAGCGTGGAATATTTGCGTCGTAAGAGCGAGAGAAAGAGGAAACGCCGGTTGCGCGCTGTTCATTCCGAGGTCGCGGAACACTGCCTATAAACCCCCGCCGAGGACTACATCATAGCCAAGAGAGAGAGAGAGAGAGAGCGAGAGATACACGCGCGCAGCTCGTCCCCCTTTTAAAAGCCGATACGCCGCAAACGTCCGTTTCACGATATCCGCGGAGATCGGAGATTGGAGAAAAGTGTGCACCTACTGCGGCAGGAGGTAAAGTTTCGGCTGATGCGCATCGCCCGGCCCCTAAACTTATGCACCAGCTCCGCCTGCAGTGTCTTATCTGGTAGGCCAACTGCTTATCCGCGAGCTGTGCGCGCGCGCCTGCTAAACGATTTTTGAGCGCTTCTGCCTCTCTCTCTCTCTCTCTCTCTCGCCCGCAATGACACTTTTTCCCTATATGTGTCCTGGCGCGATAAGCTTCTCTCGGGGGCTGCATCGTCGAGTGGCACGGCAAGACCGACTTATCGAGAGCGTCAACGAGACACTCTTTGCGGATTTATGAAAGTTTGATGCCGCGCGAGTGGGACTGATAGGCAAATATCGTTGCTTATCGATATGTAATTGTTGATGCTTCAGCTTAACTATAGGGATGATCGCTTCGGAAAACTACTTGCACTTTAACACTTTTTTAAACCTAGAGCTTATACAAACTATATGGATATTAAGAGAATCTCAAGGTAAACTGTAACAACGTCCGAAGTATATAATTATATGGTATAAGGGATAATTAAAAAAAATAATATCAATCGCTGATTTTTCCATCAAATTTATCATTTTGTCGAATTAGCATACCACAAATGTTGTAAAGCTCGTCATGATAAGCGTTACCGGTCCAGAAAAAAAACCAACGAAAAATTTTCGTATAATCGTTTTTTCTTCAAAAACAAAAAAAAACGGAAAAAAAAAGAAAGGGCAAGCTGAAAAAATATAATACATGCGCGAAGGCCGCGCAAAACTTTTATCGGATTATTCATATTCATTGGTCGCGGCGCGGGTATATCTAAAACCGAGGCACACTGCATACTCCGCTCTTTCTCTCTTTCTCCTCTCTCTCGGCTTAAATAAACGGAACGTGAGTCTGCATTTTTTTAAACTTCCTCAAGAAGCGGCAGCCACCCCCGTCCGTCCGAAGATGAATGACTAGATTTTAATTAAGCAGACTCCCCATATACATTTAAGCTCGCAGGACGGTGTAGCGCGGGTGAAATAGTGAACTTTCCGCGAGCGCCCAGATATCTTTACACACTCGTTATTAATCTTCCCTTTAATAAAAACGCGGCACCCCCGAAGTTTCCGCTGTACTGCAGAAATGTACGATACAGCTGGCTTCTTCATCCTCCGCCTCGGACGCGTACCAGCGACCTTTAACGAACGGAAAGTCAATGAATTATGCACGCGTGGAGGAGGCTGGGAGGAATTATATATATGTATACGCTGACGGATTAGAAAAGAGCGCGGCGTAATTGCAACGCGGCCAAAAGCGAGCGAAATAAACAGACGCGAAAAGTGGGTTGTTGTATATGTATATATAGAGGGTGTAGTTTGACGCTCGTTAACAAAGGGCTCTGTGCGGGCGGTGAGCTAGAGAGAGCATCCGCAGGACTCATTATGTTTTGAGCGAGGCCACCGCGACGCTGCACGACAGAAAGAGAGAGAGAGAGAGAGAGAGAGAGAGAGAGAGTCAATCGAAAAAGTTGTTGGTCCCTAAATGAATAATGCATGCACTCGAGGGACACGTCAAATGCTCGAGCGAGAGGGAGAGAAAAGGGGGTCGAAGAGCGACGGCATTCATAACGCGGGTGGAATCGCGGCTCTGCTATGCACCGGCTATATATTATATGCTGCACTCACGCCGCGAACAAAGACAAATTAACCGTTGGAAAGTAGAAAAGTTTTAATTGCGTCAAGCGTCAACCGCGGCCAAACTCTCTCTCTCTCTCTCTCTCTCTCTCCTTTTAACGCTATATGCATAAAACGCGCAACCCCGCGACCTGTCCCTATCTTTCTCTATCTCTCCCTCTCTCTCTCTCTTTTATTCCTTTTATACCCCGTCCCTGATTGAAAGAAAGATATTCCCGCTGGCAAATGTTTGACTATCCAAAAGTCCGCGCGGTCGCCGCCGTCGTTCTGCCGCTGCAGCAGAGGAGGCACCCGAGACACGTCGCGGCGAGATCTCGCGCAGCGGACGCGAACGAAAAAAGAGGCTGGAGCAGAAGCGGCTGCAGGGCAGCGGCAGCAGCGGAAGGAAAAGCCGAATGCGGAATATGGCGAAGTGCCACCAAACTTTCCTGCACCAACTGCTTCTTCTTCTTCTTCTTCTTCTTCTTCTTCTTCCTCCTCCTCCTTATCTCTCTCTGTCTCTCTCTCTACCTCCGTCTTTCTAGCACGGCGAATATGTACGTATATATATAATATCCTATGGATATCGCGGTAGATGCACATAGGGCACGAAATATAGAGGCTAAGGAACGGCAATGCGATGGTAAACAAATTGCCAACAGCCTGGACATAATTTATTCATATCCTTAATGCGCGGTCGAGCGCCCGATAAAATTCCACACTCGCACACTACGCCCGTACGTCTCAACGTCAGGCTTAAGCGTCCAACCTGTGCATACATATACGACAGAAAGAGAGTCGCGAATCAACCGGGGAGGTAAGCCAAGAGTCGCCGGTGCAGAAAAGTTTCGATCGCGCGGTGATTATTATTAGCGTCGCGCGAGCGGAGGCTTCGCGCAGTTGGGAGCAAGGGATTTCGCGGCAGGCGCACGTCATCTCGGAACTTCCCAGCCAGAATTTCCCCGCGTCCTCGTCGTCGTCTTCGATTCTCTTCGGGATTGTCCGATGCTCCGACCCGCAGGCTACAAACTTTCCCCGTGCGCATCAACTTCCGACTAGCAGTTGAAGTTTCGCGCCCCGCGTGTGCCGCTACACTCGAGTGTATATACATCCTTCATCGAACGAATGAGCTGCGGCAGCCGTTCCTCGCAATGTACCATGTATCAACCTATATCCTCTACTGTGTGTCTACAACGGAAAAGGATACTCATGATACAAAGTTCAATATCGGCTTATGTAACCATTGTTTCTCGCCACAAAAGACTGTATTATATCTATGTATGATTAAAACGAGACCTGGCAGGACGGGATCTGGCACGCGTACGACGACGATATTCGGTCGTATACCAAGCCGCGCGCGCTCGATTTAAATATCGGATAAAAGCAGAATTCAATTGCCGGTGCAGCAATCAGACTCTATTTTCATTTGAGATTGGAATTCCAAATCTCTCGCTCTCTCATCACTCTTCAAATAAATCAGGGGAGAGAGGATGAGGCGTTCCCTGTTTGCGCCCGATTCCACACGGAGAGATGCGCGCACGGATCTCTATATACTCCGATCGGGTTATGGATTTTTTTTCATGCGCACACACACACGCACAGGCGCTCGCGCGAATAGCCCTATGGAAAGGCTAACTATCGAGCGCGGCATCGCACGCGAGTATATAACACAGCGTTAATTGCGAGTATTCAGACTTGGCTGGAGAGATTGCACTTTTATCGCGCGGCTCAATAACTGCAGCGTGTTATACACTTGCCGCGCGGTACAGCAGATGTCAGCGTAGCAGAGCAGCAGCTCCAGCAGCAGGAGGAGGGATCGAAGTGCAGCTATAGTGGATGCAATCGGAAGGACGTAGAGCGTATTAGCGAGTTAACGAGGTAATAATGCACCGCAGGACAAAGCCTCGCCGCGCGTCTCGAGTCGATATATCAAGTGGCGCCGCAGCAGCACCACCACCACCACCACCACCAAAGGCAGCAGCAGCGACAAACATCTTCGGCCGCCGAGTAATGGCTGCCGAGGGAGCAGCTCCTACAAGTACCGCTACTGCGCGCGGAGGGATGGCCACGCGATAAGCGACGACGCTCCGTTATAGGCCTGTGCGCCAAACAAAGAGAGAGAGAGAGAGAGAGAGAGAAGAGGAACTTTTCCTTCAGTGAAATGGACTGTCCTGTGTGAGCGTTGCGCGAGCACCGAAGGATATATAAATAACGAGAGACTCCGCCGTTGCCGACGCCGGGACATTTTACGCTAATGAAAAAGCGCTGGCACTGCTGGTGCGGCTTTTTTAAATTCATTAGCAAATTAAGAGAGTCCCGCGAGCAGCCGGTCCTCATCGATATTATATCGTCTACTCTCGGCGCGCCGTCGTCCTTTTGCCGAATACATATATAACTGCCAGTCTATGACCGCACGGCCGCTGGGAGCCGACGACGACGACGACGACGACTTCTAATTTCACTCGATCTCATTTATTCTAATGTAATTGAAGCGAAAAAGAGACGGCCGCTGCACGCGCTCGTTCGGCTGGAACGTTCCTGCGCCAGGAGGGGGGGAAAAAAGTTGGAGTATCCGAATGGCCGCCGATTATGCGCCGGATGGTTTTATCTCTCTCGACCGACCGACCCCCTTTATACATATAGAGAGCCGCCGTCGACCAGACCAGATGAAAAGTGTTCGGCAATGAGAATCCGATTACCGACCGTTTGATTTTTCTCTCGTACCGCGACGAAAATGGCAGAGACAGAGGGACTGAGAGATTCTTGGATTTGACAATTTTTTTCCTTTTTTTTGTTAGCTTTGAAGCGAGAGTGGGAATGATGGGAAAAATTCAATTCTCGACCTTTGAGCACGACGCTAATTTTGACGATTGGATCTTGGCGAATTAGCGATATGCTATTTTCCACCCCGACAGTTTTTCTTATATAATCACCAAATCAAGAATATATAGGACTTCTCGCAAAGCTTAGTTCACGATAGCCAGAACACGCAGAGTTGAATTTAATGAATAAAAACGAGGAGCGATATTATACGTATAATAAAACCGGGCCATTCCTTGGCGGCTGGCTTCACAGCGACGATATTATTATTTTGTACTTTTTACTTTTCGGGCGCCGACCGAGAGAAAGAGAGAGTATCGCTCTTGAAAATTCTTATAGCGCGGGACACATCTCCCGGGGGGTATGGGCTAAATTGCCGGCTCGCTTAGTGCAGGCGCGGCCGCGCGTCGAGAAACATTTTCTCAAAGCGACACCGACGCGCGCGAACACAGCCACTGTACTACTTTGGGTCTAAAAAAGTGAATGTGCTCTCTCGCTCTTTCTTGGCATCCTGGAAACACGAAAATGCTTTCGCACCGCGGCGTAACATTTCAATAGCTCTTAATTTCGTATATTTGACTTGGTCGGGTCGTCGCGCCGCGCTTCTGTTAACCGTTAACGACCGTAATAAGCACTCCTTCCGGTCCGCGTGTGTTCCGTAAACTGTTTTGAACTTATGTATAATGCCTCGTCCGCTGTGCTTGCCTTTCTTAGTTTGTTTTTTCTGCGATAAAGATTAAACATAAACCTTATCCTTTTTTGTTTTGTCGAATGACTTCTATTCTGTTTTGATAATTCGATCAGTATTTTTTTTTTGTTCACTCGAGCGTAAAATAATACTTTTTATTTCGACTTTTATATCCAGATGAAGCGATAGCAGGCTTTTTTTTTCTCTCCATTCCGAGCTCCTATATGAAAATCCAATATTTCGTGAAACATCGGATTAGAATGAAAATGAACCGACGGACTGCGCAAGAGATTTCATATTGTGTCCAAGGATTACCTACGAAAATGAAATCTGTACATCTCTGTTCTGTGTGTATGTGTGCGAGTGTATATATGTATTACTGTGCGTGAGTTCAAAAATAACTTGTGCACGAGATAGAACCAGAGTTGAAGCAAGTATTTGCAGTGGAAAGGTGAATTTAAATTTCGTATGTTTAATTTGGGCGACATGTAAAAGCTCCTTGATTTGTTTTAGAATCCAGTTTAAATTAATCAACCTATCTGTTTTCATTACTATCAATTTTGCCGTAGCGAGTTCACCACCCCCAAGAAAAATCAATTAGAACTTTCGTAAACTGTCGAGTAAACTATTAATGTTCTTACATAGAGTTCAGAACTTCATTAATTTGCGAGAATTTTGTTTGGAGCCCTGGGTAGCTTATATCACGAGATTCCTAGGACTGGAAATCCACCCTCCCCCTCCCCCTCGCCCCTCATGCAACGGAAAACGCAATTCCAGAGAGTAAATTTGAATTCTTTATTCCATTTTCTACGATTACAATTAAGCTTTCGTAAACTAATGTATACTCTTTAAATAAGCGTTCGTTGAACAAACACTTCCTCTCGTTCGAGAGTAATGAAGTATTAGCTGTTGAAAAACTACTTTTTTTTTCTTTGTCCGCGGATAACTTGTAAAAAATTATCATTAGCTCGAACTCGACTGAAGAATTCTTGCAAAGCGCGGCAATCCGAAGCTAAACTTTTTCTCTTTGCCGGAAACCGTAAAAGAGTTCTGGTAACGGAGAAAAAGACGGGAATTTGGAGTGAAGCGAATAAGATTGAATAAAACGGGTCGCACGACAAGCATGTAGGGGGCGCACATGCGTTGGAAAAGAAACGTGATGGCCCAACTAATAGAGAAAATGGAAGAAAACGAAAAACGAGGGTAAAAGACGAGAGGGAGAGAAAAGTGGGGAGGGGAGGAGAGGGAGGATGGGAAATATACAAGGCCTTTCTCTCCCATTGTTGTGCGGATATAATTCGTGTCGCCATTAATAAGATTTTATCGCTCGGAGAGGCTTCCCGCACGCGGCCTGCTTCCTTTCCTGTTTGCGGTCCGCGCAGCTGCGTTAAGCTTCCTACGATTGTCCTCTAGATTTCCCTCTCTCTGCTCTCTTTCTCTCTCTTTCTATGTCTTTCTCTCTCTCTCTCTCTCTCTCTCTCTGACTTATTGAGAAAAGCAAGAAAACGCTTTCGGGCGAGGGGCGCCGTGGAAGAGCTGTCTAGCACTACACTACGTCGTGGTAAATTGGGAAATTCCAGGCAGAGCGAGAAGGCGAGAGAGAGAGAGAGTGGAATCCGTGCACGCGAATAACAAGCGATAGGGAAAAGAAGATAAGTGAAAAAAGGAAGAGAAGAGGAGTAGAGTAGAGGAGAAATCAGCGGAGACAGCACTTTTCAAGTTTAGCCGCTGTAATAACACAAAGCTCTAGAACAAATGATTGCCTTTGCCTGTGGGGCAGCGCGCAACAAAAAAAAAGATACTAGAGTCTCGAGCTTAAATCAACAGATAACGATGCCGCGTAAATAAAGTCGCAAGAGAGACAGAGAGAGAAAGAAAGAGTGAGGGGTAGGACAATGGAAAAGTCGCATATTGACATTGCAAGAGAGATGGGGATACATACACTCGTATACAGCGAGTGAAGAGGGAAGCGCGGAGGCAAAACGAGAGCCGAGTCGATCGAAACTGATCCTAAAAAGAGATATAGCATTAAAGGGGAAGTAAGTAAGGAAACTCGTATACATGTATAGCTACGCTGCGTCGAAGCTATACACAAATGCACCCAAGAGACAATTTGCTCAAACATCTACTTTGGATTAAACGCCAGCCCTACGAGGTACGCCCAGTTTTATATATGTATTTAAACAAATGCAGATAATGAATATACATTGGATCGAAGCTGATTTGAAAAACAATTTATGAGAATGGACTTTTTAATTTAAGAGCCTCTCTCTCTCTCTCTCTCTCTCTCTCTCGCTCGATTGAAAGAGAACAGATATTGAGATGCAAATAGTGTTTGCGTTTTCTTTGTCTATGAGGGCAAGGCGGCGATTGAGAGAGAAAGAGAGAGAGAGAGAGAAAGCAGTGAAGTAGAGGGCTAAAGTGCGAAAGAAAGGAAGAAAGGCGAGGGCGAGGGCGAAGAGAAATAAAAGTTCGGTCTGGCCGGCGGCTTGGCAAGAGTGAGAAGGAGAGAAAGAGAGGGTGGGGAAAGAATGGAACGCGGAGCCGGAAAAAAGAAAAGAGGAATATAACGGAGTAAATGAAACGGACTCTTTGGCGGTTCGTATATAACGATATAATCCCGCGGGCGAACCTCGCGGCCGCACAGCTCGCTATGAAATTCTGTGTAAACTAGCGATTCGTCCGCCCGCGGGGAGTCGCGAATCGTGGTAAAGCCAAGGGATTATTACGGTGACTAAGGTCGGCGGAGTGTCGGAGACTTGCGCGCGCGCGCGCGGCTCTGGATTTGACGGCCGCAGTATTGCAGAGCGAGAGGCTGTGCAGGCGAAACGCTGAAAAACGCCGCCACCGCGGCGCGGCCTCTCTAGATTAACCCCAAAGCAACGCGGCTTCAAAGCTTCGCCTCTCTCTACGTATACGTGCCGTGCATGTATATACTTGCACGTGTGGCGCTGCCGTTCGCCACGCCGAAGGTCCTTCACGCTGTTATCGATTTGATCGCCTCTTCTGTTAACGGCCTAATGCGCCCACCGGCTTTCTCTCTCCCTTTACGAGAGAGAGAGAGAGAGAGAGAGAGCCACCTCGATCTAATAACCGCCAGCAACTCTCTCGTCACGTGCAGCCTATACGTATTTTGCGAAATCGCTTCTTTCCTCTGCACGAGCCAATTGACCAGCGTAAAACAAACACACAGACACACACACATACAGTGTTCTAATCGACTGTCTGGTGGAAAAACAATGGAGGCTTATACTCTTGACGAGGCCAAGAGTTATGACTGTAGGTCAGTTTCGATATACCTGCGGGAAAACTTATTTGGAGGTTACACGAGATTTGAGAACTGGCAGGAGCTCTTTTCATCTGATCATAATTTACGAGGAATCCTGCACCCATTGTTTTCTATATGTGAAATAAAATTCTACGATGAATTTATGTCGCGTTTACAAAAGTCAATCCAATAAATTAATTTGTTCGATCAACTGCATGCCGGACTTATTCGTCCATCGAGCATCGAACGACTGATTTCGCAATCAAATCAAAATGTGTTTATAATGATGTTAAACTTAACAAGCGGGCCATTCAATAATCTGCACGAATTCATAATATATATACATATATAAGCGAAAAGAAAAGCTCCAGTGCCGGAGCCACTATTTATCGACAGCTTCGTTATAGTCCGATTCCCATTTCTAATATTAATAATTCATGATGCATTAATATTAATGCATTTACCATTGAGTGTAAATTGCGAATAACGTAGATTTTACTATATAAAATCGGAAATCAATCAGTTTAGCTGCGAATGATTTTCGATATTTTTACGAGTTCCTCGTTACGGTGTCGATAATGACATAATTAATCGACGAGACAACTCTCGCTTGGGGCTTTTTCCTCACCGATTAATCGTATATAGCTGAGACCTAAAGTTGCTCGAATGTTATCAACTGGATTTTTTCAAATTATCGAAAAATAAACTTGGTGTTAATGATCTACTTTTTCATAGAGATTTAGACAGACGAACCAATTTACAATATGGAATTGTAAAAGCATATTGCTAGGAATGAAATTTTGCAAAAAATTTTATCAAAAAACCAATCGCTACAAGCAGTCGATAAAAAAATTCCAACGATTTTTAAAACACTACACACGCACACCGAAAAATCCCAGTTCGTAATGAATTTACCAGCCGAAGAAACAGCTTTCCCTCGAAGCAGACTGTAGGTGCGAAAAGATAAAACAAGTCTATACACACGGACGCAGTGAGGCTATTTTTCTCGGCGCAATCGCCAATTAAGTCGCATTATACCTTCGAGCTTCTCGGGCAAATCTAAAGTTACGAAGGTAAGACGAAGACGAAGAGTTGGCGTTTTTTTGCGCCGAGCTTATCGTCCGCGCGACGAAATACATCACGTCCATCCTCTCATTTCTAGAAAGGGCGAGAGTGAGTGAGAGAGGTAAAGAAAGTAGCCAAAGCAACGAAATTACCGTGGATCGGATTGCCCCTATCTTATCTCATCTTCTGCAGGCTTGGTACGGGACGGCGGCCAAGTATAAGAAAGAGTAGGCGAAGGCGTAGGGCGCGATAACGAACGCTCCAGCTCGTTAAGCTTCGGGCTTTTCCAACATCTTCGCCTCTCTCTCTCGCTTCTTTTTTTCCGTTTCTTCTCACTCGTACAGCCTTTATGTGTATATATATATATACAGTGGTCGAGGAGCTCGCTGGCGGCGCGCGCGTCAATGGAGTCCCGGTCCCTCTCCCTCCTTTGGAATTGGATATAGAACCCGACCCGCGATAGTGCAGCCTCTTCTTTTCTCTAACTCCGAAAAGAGGAAAATCGCGCTACATCCACGGCATGGATAATCTTTATGCGGCCCTCCCACCGCTCCCCGTGGGAGCTCGCCGGGGGTAATTAAGTTTCCAGCGGTTTTCACACAGCCCACGCAGCCGCGACGCGGTGCTTGGTGCTACACAACATAGGGACAGAGATAGAGCAAGCGCGTATCGTGTGATTAACCCTTAATGGATTTGTCGGATTGCTCTCTCGGTGCCGCAGACGATTTTAGCCCGCACTAGGCCTCGAATAATGTCGCCCCGAACGCGCGCTTTGCCAAAACATACGCCCGATCATTTTACGACCCGTTCGCTTCTCCCGCTGCGTATCTCTCTTCGCCTATATCCCACCCACTAACGATATCACCCACCACGGGCGTTACGTGCTTTCTGACACTGGTCGTTGGCCCTTTTTTTTTGCTAGAACGTCGAGCGAAGAGCGTCGAGCTGTATGGTATATACGCTAAATCACTCGTCGCTCGCGTCGAGTGTGCAGCAGCTCGTGCCGGCACACTGCTCTTTAATTACTTCTGAAGCAGTCGCCCGGGTGCAGGGGCCACTCGAAGCGACCGGTTGGCCGTTAATTGGACCAGCAGTCATTTCTCTCTCTCTCTCTCTTCTCTCTATATCTCTCTCTCTCTATCTCTAACAAGCACGTAGATTCCCGATGATTCACCTCTCTCGACAATCATCGAAGTCCTTTGTCTTGTCCACATCGTCGAAACGGCAAAGAGTCATTTTTGAAAACTATCCAGGAACATTCCCCACTGATTCCAGCCCATTAAACCGAATCAGATCTGAATTTCTTTGTGTGCAGCTATATTCATTGGCATGGCTGGCTGATCAGAAAGAGAGAAAGAGAAAGAGCGAGATAGAGAGAGGCATTAATGGCTGAGGATGTAATCGTCTATACTGCTGCAATAGTCGAATCATCATATACGTATATAGTGATAAAGTATAGTCACTATGTCCCTCTCTCTCTCTCTCTCTCTCTCTCTCAATTTCTTTCTCCATCTCTCTCTCTATCTCTCTATATGTATATATATATATATATCTATCTCTCGTGCTCTCTTGCATTCTCGTCCTCTCGAACGCTAGCGATAAAAGCCGATCGCGATTTTTATGGCCTATAAAGCCGAAGCGAATCCGTGCGAATCCGCGCTGCGGGTGCCGATAGAGCCGACGACGACTACTACGCCGCCGCCGGAAGAGAGGCTCTAGCCGTGCGAGGACCTTGAAAATCGGCCTCGATCCCAATAGCTGTGCGGCAAATTCCCGGAAAACTGACTGAGAGAGAGAGAGGGTGAGAGGATAACTCGAGAACGACATTGTTGATGAGCTCGTATAAATAATGGGCAATTCTTAGTTGCAGAGGGAGAGAGAGAAAATGAGAGAAGAGAATTCAGCCGCGCATAACTGCGGCAACGTCTCGTAGGTCCTCGGGGAAAATCACCCATTACCCAAGTTCTAGGGTCTTGGGACAGTTCCTCCTTGTGTCCTCTGGTGAAACAATCGATTTGCGCGATTTCTAATCGACACCCGCAGTTCTCTAAACTCCCATACTACCTTTTATTACATCTCAGACGCAACCATATACTTGCGACTTTAATATACGTGCTCGAGTTGATAATAGCCTAAGCTCTAATCAGTTTTCGTTGGGATCAAGGGGCATGATAACGTCTCGACGCCAAGTATATGCACAATAACGTATCCAGTCTCTACATATACTTTGAACTGGTACTGGTAGGTCAACAATAGTAGCTTGCTCGCGCTTAAAAGCTATAAAGGTATTTCGATAAGATATAATACTCACAACATCGATCAGCTGGGAAAGGCGCAGTCCCATCTTGACGGTGAGGCGATCGCTATTGTTGCCAACGGGCCGAATGAGACGGTTGTAGTTCGACAGTAGGTCATCGTAAAGGCGCTTCGCTTCGGGATTGGCCGAGGCACCCGGGAACATGGCAGCTAAATAGGATATGGCCGTTGCCATCGCCAGCATGCCGCCTAGCCTGGACCGCCATCGCCACCAGCCTTTCCCACCGCCGTCCGTCCCAGCATCCTTGAGCATCGTACGCCTTGTCCACCCCTGCAACGTGACATAGAATTTTTGTTCCTTATTACCTCGGTTAAATGAACGATCGATCTGTGGATGGCGATTAAGTGTGGTGGCGGGGGCAGGGTGGGTAGGGGTAAGGGGAAGGGAATGCTTGCGGCGGAAACTTTAACGGTACAGTGTTTAGTGGGAGAAAGTTGAGCAAGCAATCGGGAGGCAAGAATACTCGCTGTTAAACTTCAGCGAGGAAACTGGAGAGCTCGGCCGAATTGTTTTTCTTATCCGGCTACTTTGGTTTCTCCTCTATGGCCGAACACTGCGGCTACTTGAGTAACGACTTGAGCAGGGGGAAAAAGCTGAATCGATTGTTTGCGTCATCTCAGTCCCCCCCCCCCCCCCCCCC